>AWOL01S0015953.1:49814-87793 GCA_000715115.1 Nicotiana otophora | reverse complement strand
AGGGTTTCAAGCTGAGCAGGACAAAGACGGAATACCTGGAGTGTAAGTTCAGCGCTGAGCCAGAGGAAGTGAGTGTGGATATGAGGCTTGATTTATAGGTCATCCCGAGTAGAGGCAGCTTCAAGTACCTTGGTTTGGTTATCCAGGGGGAGGGGAGATCGAAGAGGATGTCACACACCGTATTGGGGCAGGATGGATGAAGTGGAGGTTAGCATCTGGAGTCCTGTGTGACAAAAGAGTGCCACTGATACTCAAAGGTAAGTTCTATAAATTGGTGGTTAAACCAGCCATGATGTATGGGGCTGAGTGTTGGCCCGTTAAGAACTCACATATCCAGAAGATGAAAGTAGCAGANAGGCCATCCCGAGTAGAGGCAGCTTCAAGTACCTTGGTTTGGTTATCCAGGGGGAGGGGAGATCGAAGAGGATGTCACACACCGTATTGGGGCAGGATGGATGAAGTGGAGGTTAGCATCTGGAGTCCTGTGTGACAAAAGAGTGCCACTGATACTCAAAGGTAAGTTCTATAAATTGGTGGTTAAACCAGCCATGATGTATGGGGCTGAGTGTTGGCCCGTTAAGAACTCACATATCCAGAAGATGAAAGTAGTAGAAATGAGGAATGCTGATATTCGCGAGAAGGTGAACGTGGCTCCCATTGATGACAAGATTCGGGAAGCGAGGCTTAGATGGTTCAAACATGTTCAGAGGAGAAGCCCAGATGCTCCGGTACAGAGGTGTGAGCGTCTGGTTGTGAAGGGCACGAGAAGAGGTAGAGGGCGGCCTAAGAAGTATTGGGGAGAGGTGATCAGGCAGGATATGGCGAGGCTCCAGATTTTCGAGGACATGACAATTGATAGGAAGATGTGGAGGTCGAGTATTAGGGTTGTATGTTAGGAGATAGTTGAGCCGTGCCTTACTTCGTACCATTGTGGGACTAGCCATGTAGGGTTTTTGTTTAAGATAGCAAGTGGAAATGTTGTGTCTTACTATTTCGCTTTTCAGTGCAGGTCCTATTTACTAGCTATCGCTTTTGCTTTGCATCTTTCTTCTAGATTTCATGGTGTTCTTATTTTTCTTATGATTGTTGTGGTGATACTAATATTGTCTCTCCTTTCTTTGCATCTTTCTTCTAGATTTCATGGTGTTCTTATTTTTCTTATGATTGTTGTGGTGATACTAATATTGTCTCTCCTTTCTTTGCATCTTTCTTCTAGATTTCATGGTGTTCTTATTTTTCTTATGATTGTTGTGGTGATACTAATATTGTCTCTCCTTTCTTTGCATCTTTCTTCTGGATTTCACGGTGTTCCTATTTTTCCTATGATTGATGTTGTGATACTAATATTATCTCCTTTTTGAACTTTTGTCTTTTTGTTTTTTTTGAGCCGAGGGTTTTTCGGAAATAGCCTCTCTACTCCTTCAGGGTAGGGGTAAGGTCTGCGTATACACTACCCTTCCCAGACCCCATTAGTGAGATTTTACTGGGTAGATGTTGTTGTTATTATATGCAGGGCAACCAAATATCTTTAAATCAGAATAATTAGCAGGAGTACTTGACCACATTTCCTCTGGAGTCTTAAAGTTTAAAGGTGCGTAAGGGGCTCGGTTGACAATATAACAAGCTGTAGAGATAGCTTCTACACAAAAGAAGTTTGTCAACCCAACATTTGAAATCATGCAACGAGCCCTTTCCAAAAGTGTTCTATCATCCTTTCTGCCACACCATTTTGCTGAGGTGTCATTCTCACAGTACAATGTCGAGAAATTCCTTTATTCTTATAAAATTCGTTGAATTCATCATTATAAAATTCCAAGCCATTATCTATTCTAAGACGCTTAACCTGTTTTCCTGTTTGCTTCTCAATCAAAACTTTCCATTGTTTGAAATTTAAGAAAACATCACTTTTATTTTTCAGGAAATAAACCCAAACTTTCCTTGAATAATCATCAATGAAAGTTAACATATACTTGGCACATCCTTTTGATGAGGTACGTGAAGGACCCCAAAGATCTGAATGAATCTAATCCAAAGTCCCTTTTGTTCTATGAATAACTGGAGATTTGAAGCTGACTCTTTTCTGCTTCCCAAACATATAATGTTCACAGAACTCCATATTTCCGGTACTTTGGCCACGTAAGAGACCTCTTTTGCTGAGGATGGAAAGACTTTTTTCACTCATATGCCCCAATCGCATATGCCACAATTTGGTGATATCAGAATTTGATTTATCTGATGTTGAAACTGCAGCAACGCCTGTAACGGTAGATCACAATAGAGTATACAACGTACTAAATATGCGTGCTTTCTTGATTACAAGAGCACCATGAGAAACTTTTAGAACTCCACCTTTACCTGTGTACTTGCACCCAAGAGATTCTAGAGTACCCAAAGAGATGAGATTTTTCTTCAGGTCAGGAACATGTCTAACATCGGTGAGAGTTTTCACCACACTATCGTGCATTTTGATTCGGACTGTACCTTTACCAATAACATTGCAGGCCGCATTGTTTCCCATCAAGACAACTCCACCTTCAACAGATTCACACGTGGTAAACAAATCTCGATTGAGACACATATGATAAGAACAACCCGAATCTAAAATCCACTCATTTTTAGATTTAAAACTATTATTAGTTTCTAAAAAAATAGTTCCCTCAGTCTCATCAGCAGCTAAACTTGCTTCGGCAGTGTCAGTATTTTTATGCTCATTTTTCTTTTCTGTATGCTTTTCTTTATTTTTTAATTTAAAGCATTCAGAAATAATGTGGATTTTTTATGGCAGTATTTGCATATGACATTTTTGTATCTGGATTTTGACCTTGATTTAGGTCTCTCACTACTTGAATCTTTCTTATTGGATCTACCTCTTATGAACAAGCCTTTCCCTTGGTTCATACTAGTTTCCCCCGTAATATCTCTATCTATTTGTTCTTTTGATTTCAAAATAGATTTGATATCTTTATAAGAGATATTATCCTTTCCATAAAGCATAGTATCTCTTATATGTTTAAACGACTGGGATAAGGAAACAAGCAATAATACGGCTTGATCCTCATCTTTGATTTCAACATCTATATTACTTAAATCCATTAGAAGAGAATCAAAAGTATCCGGATGTGTAAGTATAGAGGTACCTTCAGTATCCGGCTGTGTAAGTATAGAGGTACCTTCAGCCATATGAAAAGTGTAGAGTTTTTGCTTTAGGTAAAACCTGTTTTCTATTATTTTTTTCATATACATGGTTTTCAGCTTTTCGCATATGCCTTTGGCTGAGCTTTCTACAACAACTTCATGCAAAACCTTATTTGAGAGATTTAAAATGATACCTGTTTTTGCCTTTTTGTCAATGATGGCAAACTCCACGTCCGTCATTTTATCCGGCTTCTTCTCCTTTCCTTATAGTAGCAAATCTAAGCAATCTTGAATTAGGATAGCTCCCATATTTAATTGCCACATTCCAAAGTTTACACTTCGATCAAATTTATCAACATAAGTCTTTGTTAAAGTCATATTGACTACTGAAACAAACTCAATTAGATCAAGCTCTGATACCAATTTGTTAGGATCAGGAACTCGGGTGGTGCATAATTTATCCAAATAATATTATAATAACAATAACAATGACAATGCAAGTTGATAACAACGACAATTAAAGCTTATAAATAAGACACCAATTTAACGCGGTTCGGTCAGTGTGACCTACGTCCACAAGCGGAGAGGAGCAAATTCACTATAGCAACAAGAGTACAAAAGAGCGTACAAAATTAGAGTAAATACTCTAATTAATCCCAAATACTCCCGAGAGAATAACCTCACAAGATCACTCCAAAGAAAGGGGATCACACAAGTGTTTCCATACTTTCAACCCTCTTACAAAATACTCTCAATTACTAAAGGAGAAGAAGAAATAAGAAATGAAGATTCAAGTCTTGTTTGTATGTTTAGAATGAGCTAGAATCAGCTCAATTTATAGCCAAATAAATTTGGGTTTCTTGGTATACAATTGGCCAACAAGGTCTAGAATGCACTAAGAAAAGTCCATGAAGAAGCCAACAAGGCTAATAATCATTGGCCAAAAGTAGGCCACATATATTACACATTAGTTAAATCATTTTGATTGTATCAAGTTATCCTCACTGCCAAAGGACTACATCTGCGCTGCATGTTGCATGGAAGAAGATGATTTTGCATCAATATCAACAAGCGGCGAAGAGAAGGTTGTATGTAGCAAATACAAGGTACCTCAACGCCTTCTCCGCAACACATAGAAGGAAGAATGAAATCAAGAAAACAAAAATGGGAGAGAGTGGTAACTATGGATGTATCAAGAAGTTGTAGTAACATTGAACAATTGTTTTGGAAAAATAGGAAACCTTATAGACGAGTAGCTCGTAGGCGAGAACATTATGATAGCTTGTCTCCCTTCATTTTTGCACAAAATACTTGATTATGTGTAGATACTATTTTCCCTCTATTTTATTTATTCAATTGATTCTCACATTTTGAGCTTTTCTCCTCACTTAAATACTTATCGGCTATGTTGCTCGGGCTCTTCGAAAATATTATTGGGTGCGTGTTGGATTCTCCAAAAGTAATGTATTTTTGGAGGATCCGACACAGGTGCGGCAACATTTTGGAGAGTCCACGCAACATAGCTTATCGACACTCTGCATTTACATCAAATTATACTAGAATCCATGAACCGCAACATATGGCCCATGACCTCCTGGAATCCCGGTGCGGACATGAAATCCACCGGGGCTTGGTCTGTTGCAGGCACCTCACCCTAATCCTCAATAATAGGATCCTCTACTGGATCCACCGGTGTAATAGTTGGAGAAACTCTGGGACGTCCTCGTCCTCTGCGGTGAGCTGGAACTCTCCCTTGGCCTCTGCCTCGGCCTCTAGCAACATGGGGAGCAGCTCCTCCATGGTCTGGAATATGTGTTGTGCGCGTTTTCACCATCTGTGAGAGAATAAGAGAAAGATACTTAGTGCCATATCAACTGCACGATAGGAGATGAAGAAAGAGTAGTTTCCTAACACCCTATAGCCTCCCGAAGATAAGTACATACATCTCTACACCGATCCGCAAGACTCTAGGCCTGCTCATAACTTGTGAGACCTACATGAACCTAGTGCTCTGATACTATGTTGTCACGACCCAATTCTCTTATAGGCAGTGATGGCGCCCAACACTGCCGCTAGGCAATCCAATAGTTAACTGACCCCGTAATCCCCCTTTTTGGTTTTACTAGATTTCCAACTAATTAAACTTTCCTTAATTAAAAGATTCAAGAAACAACAAGTTTAAATAAGTAAAATGAAAGCAGTTGAGTGCAATCATTACCATAGTAATAATCCAAAAACCACAAGTCTACTAGTGTGTGCCAAGACCTGGTGTCACAAGTGTATGAGCACTAATAGATTATACAAAACTCTAGCTCCTGTCTAAAATAAAAATAGACAGAATGAATGCAAAGGAGAGACTCTAGGTGATGCGGAATGACTCAGGAAGCAGATGCGTGCCGGTGTAATCGCCAGATGCACCTGCCTCAGATCTTTCACAGTCAGTGCATAAGTGTAGTGTGAGTACATAAACAACATGTACCCAATAAGTATCAAGTCTAACCTCGAAGAAGTAGTGACGAGGGGTCGATATCGACACTTACTATGGCCTAATAATAATAATACAGAAAAGTCTAAAAAAGCATGGGATATGTAATAATAATAATAATAATAATAATAATAATAACTCATTTACAAGCAGGAACAAATAATTCTTTCACAATTTAATAAATTCCAAGTAAATTCCTGTCATTTATAATTGTAACCTCACAAGTCACAGATTAATATCAAGTATGATTAGGCTCTGAGTATTACTAAGCACGATTTATGCCACAGTCGTATGGCCCGATCCAGAATAATGTCTACACTGTCGAGGGATGTGCGACATGATCCATAGATACATCTATTCTGCTGCCGAGGCGTTCGGCCCACTCCACAAGAAATGAGGATACTTTATAAGCATTTGACTTAATCGTTATTATAAGGCTAATACACTATGTAGAACAATTTCCATTCACAGTCAAGTAATCCGCTCTAAATTCGAACAAGTGAAATTAGGCCTCTTACAATTCTTTTTTCAAGTTCCAATATGATTTAGACAATTTAATTAACAAGTAGGGCGCAAACATTATATGTATTTCATGATTTAGGTCCTAAACTACCCGGACATAAGAATAATTAGTAGCCACGCACGGACTCTCGTCACCTCGTGCGTACGTAGCCCCCACAATTAGAAGCAAATATTAATTTAAATCACCTATGGAATAAATTCCCTCTTACAAGGTTAGGCAAGAGACTTACCTCGTCTCAAAGCTCACTTTTTCACCTCAGATTCACTCTTAAGCCTCAACTCGATGCTGAAACCGAAACTAGTCAAATATTATATAAATTAATCAATACATGCTCAGAAGTTCATATTCTAACTATTAGAGTGATTACCCAACCCTAATTGAAAGATTCCTAAAATCACCCCCGGGCTCACGTGCCCGGATTGTTGAAAATGTTAAAGATAAATGTTACCCATAACCTTACGAACTCAAATATATATTTTTCACTCAATTCCATAACCATTTTCGTGGTTAAATCTCATTTTTATCAAAACCTAGGTTTTTCATCTAAACCCATAATTTTCACAATTTTACATGTTATAATCTACCCATAATCTATGTATTAAACTCACATTGGGTAGGAATTACTTACCTTCAAAAGCTAGATTGAAATCCCCCTCTTTAAAGCTCCAAAATCACCCAAAAGTGTAATAAATAAGCTCAAAATAGCCTAAATCCCAATTTAAAACAAGGCACTGCCCAGCTGCCCCTTCGTCGCGAACACGAAAAGGGCCTCACGTTCGCGAAGGCAAATGGCCCAGGCCCAGAAAACTTGGCCATCGTGAACACGACCAGGGCCCCGCGAACGCGGAGGCTTGCCTGCACTGCCCTATGCAAACGCGAGGGCACCTTCGCAAATGCAAAGAACAACAGTGCCACCCTCACCCAGCTCACCTTACCCTTCACGAACGCGGACCCTATCACGCGAACGTGAAGCACAAAAATTCCCCCAACCGAATTTCTTCACCGCGAACGCGAGGGTCCTTATGCATTAGTGAAAAAGGAAACGAGAACTGAAAAATCTGATGTTTTCCAACTTAGCTCCGGCTGGTTCAAAACACACCCGAGCCACTCGGGACCCCGTCCAAATGTACCAACAAGTGCATGAACATAATACGGACCTGCTCAAACTCTCGAAATGCATAAAATAACAACGAAACTAAGAATCGCTCCCCAAAACTCAATTGAATTAATCTATGAACTTCAAGTTTCCAAATCTCTCTAAACGCGTCTAATCATACTTAAACTACTCGGAATGACACCAAATTTTGCGTGCAAGTCTTAAATCACCATACATACCTATTTCCTAGCTCAAAATCCCAAACAGACCTTGATAACACCAAATCCTACTTCAAACCAAATTCAAAGAACTCTAAAACCTCAAATGTGCCAACTTTCAGTATTAAGCGCTGAAACATTTCCGTGTCATCCAAAACCCGATCCAAACATACGCCCAAGTCCGAAATCATCATATGAACCTATTGGAACCGTCAAATCCCAAATCCGAGGTTGTTTACTCAAAATGTTGACCCAAGTCACACTTAGCCTTTTAAAGCCTAATCAAGGAACCAAGTGTTCCGATTTCAACCCGAACCTTTCCAAATCCCGAACTAACCGTCCCTGCAAGTCATAAAACAGTAAAAATACATACGGGAAGTCTTATTTAGAGGAACATGGATCTAGAAAGAAAAACGATCGGCCGGACATTACATGTCCGCTTCTACGAGTTCAAGCCAGCTTCTGCCAAGCTCCCTTCCCAGTCTCTTCTATGATTGTTTTCTTTCTTCTACGAGGTCGCTTCTGCTATCAAATTTTCACAGAAGCGATTGCATCAGTTGCTGTCCAGAAACAACAGAAATTCCAGCAGCTTCAACAAGTTGTCGAATGATCCGAACCCCGTCCAAAACTCATCTGAGCCACTCGGGACCTTAACCAAATTTACTAACACGTCTTAATCTACAATATGAATTTAGTTGAGGCCTAAAACCACGTCAAACAATGCTGAAATTATATGACGCGCCTCGAATTGAATTATGAGTTTTCAATTCTTCCAACTTCTATAATTTACGCCGAAACATATTAAATCAATTCGGAATGACTTCAAAGTTTGCACTTGAGTCATAAATGATATAATAGAGTTGTTCCAATTTCCAGAATCGAATTTCGACCCCGATATCAATATAGTCAACTCCCGGTCCAACTTTCTAAAAGTCTTCCATTTTCCAACTTTCGCCAAAATATGTCAAATTGTCCTACGGACTTCCAAATCCAAATTCAGACATATGCTTAAGTTCGAAATCACCATACAAAGCTATTGATATTGTCAAAATCCCATTCGTTTAATCAAAAGTCAAACTCCGGTCAACTCTTTTCATTTAAGTTTCAAAAATAAGTCTTGTTCTTCCAATTAAATTCTGAATCTTCCGAAGACCAAACTCGACCGCACACGCAAGTCATAATACATATTACGAAGTTGCTTGAGAGATTAAGTCGCTGAACGAAACATTAATTCTTAAAATGACAAGTCAGGTCGTTACATATGCAATGTCACATTTAATAATTTAAAACTTATGATTGGAATATGAAAATAATCCCCAATTCCAACAAACATCTATAACTAGAAGATAATCGACCACAATATATCATAAAATATTAGGTCGCTAGTCCGATGAAATTCTAAAATACATAGCCCAGATGTAGTCCAAGAAGCAAATATAACCACTCATGCCATATAAAATATAGTCATACACAACCCAATCGATCTTGAACATGCACATGAACGAATTCCTCTACAAACCCCCAAATCACAAATGTAAGAAATGAAAAAAAAGAATTTAGGATTTAGCAAAGTTGACAAGTTCTGAGCACCAATACAATGCTTGTTGGGTTTATTAAGACGATTCCACCCAAAATTGAAGCTTGATTCTTGTCGGATACCACCAAAAACCACTGTGGTCAAGGGGGTTGAGTGAGAGTGAGAATAGAGAATAGATGAAACAGAAAATGGCAAAAACATTTGGTGAAATAAGGTTTTTCAAACTTTATAGGTGACCCACAAGTTTTGAAACAATTAAAAAGGCCCCAACCACTTTAAGCCACTCATTTAGCAAGTTTTCAGTCCAAAAGAAATTGAAAAAGAAAATAGGAGGTGGCCAATTTAAGTTTTTTGAGGTCTTCTTGACAATTTCTCTCTCTCTCTCGAATACTAGTAAAAGTTTCCACTCCCTAGATCTTTGCAATAGATCCCAACATCCATGATCACTTCTATCTCTTCGCCACACTATTCGTCTTCTTTTGGTTTGAAGTTTGGTATAGAATACGAGTGAACTTGAAGTTAATGCATCATTGGCTTGAAGTTCAGATGCAATAGTTTGTACTTCAGATTAATTGTTATGTTCAAAATTGTTGCAACTGAACTCTGTACCAATACTCTAAAGTTTGAAAAGTTGCACGTGATCTTCAAACTAATCCTGCTCTTGAACTTCAAATCACTGGTCTATTGTTTGAACTGCAATAAGTATATGTCTTCCATACATATTCGATATAATAATTTGAATGTCACAATAAGAAACTAGAAATTATCGCTACGTTAAAACTTTTGTTGATGAACTCAAGTTCTTTGTTGATAACAACCATGACAATATTTCCTATTTTTTTGGGTGAAGCCATCACATGAAATTAGGAGTTTAGAGAATTAAAATATGGCTATGAGCAGCACGAAAACAAAAATTTGCAAGTGCCAACCCTGACCACATAAGAAATCAGTTTCTTTTATAAAACTTTTTAGGACAAAGCTTAATTACCTTTTATTATCGTTTTATTGTGCAGTTAATCTAATATGGTTGATCTTACAATGCCAATTGCTATTATGTACACTTGGTTTATAGTTATACGGAAGCGATGGTGATGCATTTTCTATTTTTTCGTCGGTAAACCACATATATTATATTTGCAGATCTTTTAAAAAAAGGAATAGAATATAAACAGTGGCATAAAAAAGGGCTATCCGAGAATATTAGCCGAAAAATTCATGAAGTAGTGTTAGAATATCAGACTTATGTGGCATTCTCGACTTGAAAAGGGTTGGTAGACTTTGTATATGATTGAAATCGGGTTCGCCTCTTGTGTGACCAATCGAGACTGCAACATGACATGTTAGAGCTCGATCTCGAGTTATATGGAACCGAGGTGAGAAGTTACATCGTTGAGCTCGTGACCTCGGGACCGAACAAGATCGAGGGAAATTTGCCGAGCCAAATAACAGAAGGCCGAAATATCCGCGATCGGTTAGAGATCACGGCAGAAATCCCTGCACGTATCAAGGAGAGGCCGATTAATTAGAAAATCATGAGAATTTTTGCCTTGTATAGAATTGTATCAAGAGTAGGACTCCCTTACTATATAAAGGGGATATGATCATTTGCAATACGCAGCACAAAGCAATATACTGTCATTTCTAATTCTTATCATCTTGTTATTCTGTTCATACATCAGTTGAAGCATTTCTTGGTTCGAGAGTGATCGCACTCGAAGGCTAAGGTTGTTCAATTCATGTGGTTTGCATCTATTCTTTTATCGTCAATTTCAATATCAATCTATTTTCTTAATATGTATCATGTTGAATCACGTAACCTTAAAACCATGTATAAATCCAATTGTTATCTGATTTTGAGGGTGAACAGTTTGGCACCCACCATGGAGCTAAGGATAATAGTGATTATTTGGTACAAACTTTCATAACACACAATATTTTACACTTGTTCTTTGGAGCATCTTTGATTCCAGGACCGAATTATCAAACTCCCAGTCAGCACCCTACACGTGAAAAATGATTCCTATCATCACGACAAAAATGATAACATAGCGCCAGGGAATGACGTACCTCCAGTTGGCCCCGATGGAGTTCCGGTTGTATATCCAATCGGCGTCAGCTCACATGTATCCATCAACGAAAATTTGGTTGTCGATCCCGAGGGACGCATTCATAGGGATGTTTGATCAGCCGCTCAAAGGACACATGGCGGTGAAGAGGGCGTGATCAGCCTGCGGGTGATCTTCGAAATATTGCTGGCTCAACAGGCAGCAGTAGCCCAGCTCCAAAACCAGAATCACCCACCGAGTAGGATCAAGCCCAAACCGTACCAGGAAGTTGCCCACAGGGTCGAATCGGCTTCAAGGAAATCGAGCGAGAAAGAATCGAGGGCTGATAATGCAATCATGAAGATGCTCAAAGAACTGACAAAACGAATTGAGTCGGGGGAAAAGAAGATCGAGGCAATCGACAAGAAGGTGGAAACATACAACTCCAGAGTCGAGCAAATCCCGGGGGCACTGCCAATATTGAAGGGTTTGGATTCCAAACAATTGTGCAAAAACCTTTTCCCCCGAGCGTGGCTCCCAAACTGATTCCCAAGAAGTTTTGCATGCCAAAGATTCCTAAATATAATGGAACGACCGACCCAAACGAGCATGTCACCTCTTACACATGTGCTATCAAAGGGAATGATCTAGAGGGTAACGAGATCGAATCTGTCTTGCTAAAGAAATTCGGAGAAACCTTGTTAAAGGGAGATATAATATGGTACCATAATTTACCACCTAATTCTATTGACTCATTTGCTATGCTTGCCGATTCTTTTGTAAAGGCACACGCTGGGGCCATCAAGGTTGAAACTAGGAAGTCAGACCTTTTCAAGGTAAGGCCGAAGGATAACGAAATGCTGAGAGAATTCATGTCTCGATTCCAAATGGATGAATGGACTTGGCGCCGGTCACCGATTATTAGGAAGTTCAAGCTTTCACCCAAGGACTCAATGTTCGAAGCTTAGTGGTTTCGCAGTAATTGAAGCAGAACTTGATAGAATACCCAGCTATTACTTGGGCCGATGTGCATAATCGATATCAATTGAAGATCAGGGTCGAAGTCGACCAACTTGGGGCTCCTTCCGGGTTCGTTTATCCTATCAAACACGTTGATAGAATCAAGAGGGACATTGACCGAGAACCGAGGTTGAACATAGATCGGTACCAGCCATACAATAGAGATCGTAGGAGCATCATATCTGGGAGAAATCTTGTACGAAGTGAAAGGATAAGTGATCGAGGTTAGAGCTCTTGAGGGATCATGAGAAATAACAGCTTTGATAGGCTTATCGGATCTAAAGAAGCACCATGATTATCAGAATACAACTTTAATGTTGATGCAGCCGCCATCGTATCGGCTATCAGATACATCAAAGATACCAAATGGCCTCAACCTTTACAAACTGATCCAGCCCAAAGAGATTCCAACCAAATGTGCAAATATCATGGCACGTATGGCCACAGATCGAAATATTGTCGAAGTTCTTGATTTCCGCCTGTATATCAAAGTTCTGAGCATGGACTCCCTCGAGGGCTTCTCTTTGAGAATGCCACCTTGCATGCTCCACCATAATTTTGGCCTGCGCCTAAATCACCTCGACATCAACCTTGAATTGGGCCACTTTAGCATCAGCCTTTGTCTCGACAACAACCACCTCTGATTTGCCCACCTCGAATTCCTTGGCCAGACTCTCTTGACCAGAGACAACCGAGTTTAGCTCAGATTGGATCTCCTCGATCTTCTTGGCATGCACCAAGGTTTTCTCTTTTGTAGCCCGAAGCTGGGCCTCAGACGACACAAGTTGCGTTTGGACAACTTCTATTTCTGAGGTTATGAGATCAATATTTTTCTTGAACTCCTCGACCTCAGATTGTATCATGTCGACCTACGCCTGGAGTTGCCCGATTTGTTCAAGTCTTTGTCGAACCTGCAGGATCGGATCGTTATCCATTGAATCCAGTTCGTCTTCACTGTCTTTAAGTACTCGATTTACCTGCTCGGCCCACTCAGTATGCTCCTTCCGAGCCGCTTCTAACTCGGCCGGAAGTCTTTCACTCAGAAGATTATAAGTGTCCCTCTTCTCAGTAAGCTCCCGAACCTCGGCCTCGTGTTGGGTTAACTCCTCCCAGTATTGGAAGAAAGCGTCATGATGCAGTACCGAGGCCTGCAAGCATAAAGAAAGTCGTTGGGATTATTTAACTTAAAATACATAATAAAGGGACACTCGAAGTTACCCGATTCAAAACTTGTTTAGCTTTATTGAATAGGCAGGGTGCTTCCACTGCGTCCATCACGGTCCGGTCCTCTTCGGTCACCCAACACCGAAGGTAGCTAACAATCCTCACAGGGGCAGAGAAAACCTGGGTATCTTCCGGGACAGATAAAACTATTGATCGCCTTCAGTCAGGGTTAATGCTCGGGGCCGGGAATCGATCCACCAACTTTAGGCTTGAAGAAGACCCACTGGCCCCCGATGATGGTACCTTCTTTGGCACCAGCAAGTCACCAAGCCCAGTGACATCCTCTGAGGCAGTGGACTCTAACCCATCCAAGAAGTTGTGGATATTTGTCGCCCCATGAGGTCCCTCGTAAGAACGACCTTCTACAATATCAGCCTCACGGATCATGGCATCAGAGAACGGAGGAGACCCGGTAAGTTCAATCGCCCCAAGCACATCTTTCGGGGCACCTTCTTCAGCTCGAGGAGTGTCGGCCCCGGTCTCCCTCTCGACTCCCCTGGCTTGGGGTAAAGTAGCCGCACCCCATTCTGGTTTAGAGATCTCGGCCAATGCCTTCTCAGAAACTTCCCTGGCTCGAGGAAAAGCAGTTCGCACCCGAGCCACTAACTCGTAATTGTCTTCTCCTTCTTTTTCAGACTCATCCCTCAGTCGGCGGATTGAGTCCGATGAGAGGACGCTGGTATTTTCCTTAGGTTTGCACGCCTTCCTCTTCTTCGGTTTCTGCTTCTCCGAGTTTGGGGATCTAGTGGCCTTTTTTCTTTTCTTCTCATCACCCTGCCTCGGAGCAGAGAACTCGAGAGGCACATCCTCATCACCGAATGGAGGACTTATGGCAACATCATTTGGGAGACCTACAAAAGAAAATAGGACCGATAAGAGTTCGACAACACAAGGAGAAAGTCAAACATTATTGAATCAGAAAAGAAAACTTACCATGATTATGGCCCTCCCACCCACCCTTCGATAAATTCAATCCATGCACGCTTGGAATATGGTCTTTGAGACACAAGGTCCTCGACCCACTTCTTGTGCTTAGGAATGACATCCTGCATCTGAGCCACAGCTGCACCACAAAAACACAGATAAGAAGGGAGGGAAGGGGATAAGCAATCAATAAAATCTTTAAGGTGAAGTTGCACTTACGCTTCATGATCCATTTCTCGGGAAATGGCATGTCCTCGGTAGGGATCAAGTCCGAAGTCCTTATTCGATTGAGTCGGCCCATCTAACCTCGGTCCCGAGCCTCATCTATACTCGAGAATAGGGCCTTACTGGCCCAATGATCAAGTTTGATTAATCACCCTCGATAGAGTCGGGGACTGTACAGGCGCATAAGATGATCAAGGGTGAAGGGACACCCTCGATTTTGTTTATGAAGAAATGGAGAAGAATCACTATCCTCTAGAAGGAAGGGTGAATTTGACCAAGGGTCACCTCGTACCTCTTGCAGAAGGCGATAATGACTGGGTCTAAGGGACCCAATATGAAAGGGTAAGTGTAAACATATAAAAATCCCTCCACGTGGGTAGTAATTGATTCCTCAGGAAAATGCACCACTACATACCTATCAGCCCAGTTGCAATCCTCTTTGACCTTAGAGAGGAGATCATCAGTGATCGTACATATATATCTCGAGACCGGCTCTCATCGACCAGGTACCGGGGAAGTTTTTTTGACCTTGAAATTAGCAACAGTCGGGCACCCTGCAGAAACGAACACTTCAGGATGTGATTCCACAACAGCCCCGTCGCCGACGGATCGTGACGAAGAGGCGGCTTCCTTTTGTGGTATGGTTTTAGAAGTTTTTGCCATTTTAGAGTAGAGATGAAGAAGATGAAATTAAGAAGGTACGCTTAGTGGTTTGCAAAAGGTTCAAGAAATCTGGGTACAAAAGTTGGAGAGTTAAGAGATTTTGGAAGAACAAGAATAGGAGGAGCTTTGAACGTAAAGATTGAATGAATGATAGTTAGGATATTTATAGTCTGCTAATGACAGTTCGGAACCCGTAATGGCCAACCAATAATTGACAGGCATTCAATGCCTTGGTAACTGGACCGATGGGACGTTTCAATAACTGTTTGTCACTTACGTCATGATCCATCGAAGTGGGATTCGGAAGTTCATATTGTTTCTCGTCATCTTCTCACCAAAAAATGAGGGGACTATCTGTTTACGGTCGAAATCGGGTTCGCCTCTTGTATGACCAATCGAGACTGAAACGTGATAGGTTAGAGCTCAATCTCGAGTTATATCGAACCAAGGTGCAAAGTTACAACATTGAGCTTGTGACCTCGAGACCGAACAAGATCGAGACCTAACAAGATCGAGAGAAATTTATCGACCCAAATAACATAAGGCCGAAATATCCATGATCGGTTGGAGATCACGACAAAAATCTCGACACGTATCAAGGAGAGGCCGTTAATTAGTAAATCATGAGATTTTTTACCTTGTATAGAATTGTATCAAGAGTAGGACTCCCTACTATATAAAGGGGGTCTGATCATTTGTAACACATATTGCAATACACATTACAAAGAAATATACTGTCATTTCTAATTCTCATCATCTTGTTATTCTGTTCATACATCAGTTGAAGCATTTCTTGGTTCGAGGGTGATCGAACTCGAAGGTTAAGGTTGTTCAATTCATGTGGTTTCCATCTATTCTTTTATCGTCAATTTCAATATCAATCTGTTTTCTTAATTTGTATCAAGTTGAATCATGTATCCTTAAAATCACGAATAAATTCAATTGTTATCCGATTTTGGGGGCAAACAGACTTCAAGCTGGGTCAGCTAACCCTCCCTTATGAAGTCTCTATTAATCTTATTCACTGCACACTTCATCATATGTAATATGCTATAATTTTCGTTGTTGTTCATACATAATTTTGTGCTTTTATGCATGTGTACTGTCACGGGCCAACTTCTCCAAAGTGTCAGCGGCACTCAAATTGCTAATTAAGGCGCCCGTAGTCCCACCTAACTACAAGCCAGCCTTCTCTTGTCCTAGGTTTCTTGGAATGATCTTGTGCTTGTGACGAAGCTTGCCTCTGAGGCTTAGCTTCTCGCGTACTCCTGGGCCGGAGGCGGACCTACACATAAGACTGAGGATGCACCAGCATCCGCGGCTTCGGAAAGTTTCAATATATATGTATAGATTTACATCTAGGAACTCCAATATATAAGAGTTGGCACTCGCCATCATAAGTGAGGAAGGGGGTCACTGCTCGAGGAAGACCCTGTTAAGAATTTTGTGCATCTTGAGTTCGAATTTGTTAAGAACCAAAGATTTAAATTTAAATTTTGTTTCAATAACAGGGAACTCGTCTTCTGTATTCCTTTTTTTCTTTTCTTCTTTTCTTGTTATTTTCTTTCCTTAAGCTGCGAGAGCTCTATTTTTGTCTTTTCTTGTTTTATTCTCTTTAACGACCGAGCACTTTTGTTATTTTCAGGTTATTCCATTTTACCCAAAATACCTCTTATATTGAAGAGAAAGAGATAGACAACCCCTTACATTTTTGTAGGAAAACGATTAAATTCATTAGGATTGAGATGGGAAAAAAATTAAATTTAAAGGTTTACTCTTTAAGTAAAAAAAGCATATATCTGTCACGACCCAAAACCTAACCCGTCGTGATGGCGCCTATCATGGTACTAGGCAAGCCGACCTTTCCAAAACGCTTTCAAAATTTAACAGAAATGAATTAAGACATTTAAAATAACCGGGATTTTGCATAAATACGGGGTAAAACCCAATTAAACATAAGTGCGAAAAAATAGTCCGACATCGGGGTGTCCCTAAGTCATGAGCATCTAAACCAGACTAGAATCAGAGTTTACAATGTTCGAATAATACCCAAACAGAAAAAAATATAATAATAGAGGAGAATCAAGGGCTGCGGACGCTGCCAGCTACCTCGTATGTCTCCGACAACCACAAGTGTACGGACATAACTATCTTCGCGAACGGTCTCACCTGAATCTTCATACAAGGTGCAGGGAGTAACGTGAGTACTTCCAACTCAGTAAGTAACAAAATTAAATAAGGAACTGAGAAGCAGTGACGAGCTACACAAATGTAGTTCATTTCAATAATTTCAGCAAGAAAAGTAGGCATGCTTTCAATTCAGTGTTTTCAATCAAAACATTTCGAGCTCAGGTTCAACAATATAAGCCCTCCAGAAAATTTCACAACAACAACAATTAGCAACGAAGTGCGACAGCAAAATAAGAGCAAGTATAGCCTCACAGGGCTACTGTCACTCATATATCTCAACAGCTCAATCACTCAACCCTCAGCCTTAATACTCACAATCAAAAGTACCTGCGCTCATTGGGGGTGTACAGACTCTGGAGGGGCTCTTGCAGCCCAAGCGTTATATATTGCTGCATCGTGTAGCCCGACCTAATACTATTGCGGCGTGCAGCCCGATCCATATATTACTGCGGCGTGAAACCCGATCCAAAACTACTGCGACGCACAACCTGATCCAAGTACTGCTGCGGCACACAACCCGATCCAAGTACTGCTGCGGCACACAACCCGATCTGATATATGGCCCGAAGGATTGTTGCGGCGTGCAACCTGATCCAATATTGCTGCGGCGTGCAGCCCGATCCAATATATCTCACATAGCTCTCAACCCGGCACTCAGGACCTATCTCAGTCACTAACCTCTCCATCCCCTCAAGTCACAGAATATCATAATAACTAGCCAAAACAGGGAATACAATAAGTATCAACAAGAAATGAGAGGAAACAGAGATAAAACACACAATAAGACTGTGACTGAGTACAAGACAACAATTAGCAGTCAATTCAAAGAATATACGACCGCTGCGGGTCCCAAATGGTGATAGCATATGGCCTAAGCATGGTTTCTAACATGAAAGACAGTCAATTGCTCAAAGACAAGTAAAGATAAGTAATAACAATGGCTATTCAACTTTACAGACTCACGGGGCGGACCAAGTCACAATCCTTCACGGTGCACGCTCGCACGCCTATCACCTAGCATGTGCGTCACCTCCAAATATCACATTATACAAATTCTTGGGGTTTCATACCCTCAAAACCAGATTTAAGACTATTACTTACCTCGATCCGAACAAAATCCCACTCCGCAATGCCTTTGCCTCTCAAATCGGCCTCCAAACATCCCGAATCTAGCAACAAGTAATACAACACAATCAATAAAGGCTAAAGGGATCAATCCCACAAGAAATCTACTAAAATATAACCCAAAATCCGAAATCGGCTCAACCCTCCCTCGGGCCCACGTCTCGAAATCCGACAAAAGTCACAAAATATGAACACCCCTCCACTCATGAGACCAACCGTACAAGAATTACTCGAATCCAACCTCAAATCGCCTTCCAAAACTCGAAATTTAAGTATATGAAGTTTCTACCATTTCCCCCCAAATGTGCAACTCAAATCTCTAATTAGATGATGAAATAGCAATAGATTCATGGAATATAGTCCAATCTGAGTTAGAATCACTTACCCCAACAATCTTCTTGAAGAAATCTCGAAATAAATCGCCTCACACCGAGCTCTCAAAGTCCCAAAATCGAAATGGGAATCAAACCCTCGAAACACCACTTTTCTGCCCAGTTCGTCCGCACTCGCGGACCTTCAGTCGCATCTGCGACACTGCACCTGCAGAAATTCCATCGTAGGTGCGGGAATGACTAAAAGGGCTGGGTCCGCATCTACATGCAAGTGGTCACACATGCATGTGTGCACCTGCGGAGCTTCAGGCATTTTCCGCATTTGCGGAGCTTCTGCGATCCTCCCCTACAACTCATTTTCCGCATCTGCGGAGCTTCAGGCGCATCTGCGGGCTCGCAGATGTGGAAACATCTCGCACCTGTGACCCCCGGCCATTTACTCAACTTCCGTTTCTGTGCTCCTTCCTCTACACGTGCGAGTACTCACCTGCGACCTCCCCATCGCAAATGCGAAACTATCAGATAACAAAAGTCTTCAACAATCTCATAAGTCAAAAACACTCAACCGTTAAGCATCTGAAACACATCGGAGGCCCCCGAGACCTCAACCAAACATGCCAACAAGTGATATAACCCCATGCAAACTTAGTCGAACTTTCGAATCACTCAAAATAACATCAAAACACTAAATTACTCTCGGATTCAAGCCTAAGAACTTCTAAACTTCCAAATTCCGCTAACCATGCCGAAACCTATCAAACCACGCCTGAATGACCTCAAATTTTACACACACGTCACAAATGACACCAAAAACCTACTCCAAATTGCGGAGACCCATTCCGACCCCGATATCAAATTTTCCACTGCCGACCAAAATCGCAAATTTTTAATTTTCGCCAATTCAAGCCTAATTCCTCCACGGATCTCCAAATCACATTCCAGACGCGCTCCTAAGTCCAAAATCCCCTAACGGAGCTAACAGAACCATCAAAATTCAAATCCGAGATCATTTACACATAAGTCAACATCCGGTTGACTTTTCCAACTTAAGCTTCTAATAAGGAGACTAAGTGTCTCAATTCACTCCGAGACTAAAACTATTGAAACATCCAGTCGGGTCATTACATCCTCCCCCTCTTAAACAACCATTTGTCCTCGAACGGGTCTAGAAATATACATGGAGTCTCAAATAGGTGTGGATATCTGCTCCGCATCTCCCGCTCGGTGTTGCAGGTGGCCTCCTCTACAGACTAACCTCTCCACTGCACCTTCACTGTAGCTATATCCTTTGACCTCAACTTCCAAATCTGCCGATCCAAAATGGCTACCAGCTCCACATCATAAGTCATATCACCATCCAACTAAACCGTGCTGAAATCCAAAACATGGGACTAATCTCCAATATACTTCCGGAGCATAGAAACGTGAACCACTGGATGCACACTCGATAAGGTGGGTGGCAAGGCAAGCTTGTAATCCACCTCCCCTAGCCTCTGAAGTACCGAGGGCTCAACTTTCCCTCTTCCCAAACCTCATAACACCCTTCAGGGGTGATACTTTAGCAAAACCTTATCCCCCAACCATAAAAGACACATCACGAACCTTCCTGTCCGCATAGCTCTTCAGCCTAGACTGCGCCGTGCGAAGCCACTCCTGAATCAATTTCACCTTGTCTAATGCATCCTGGACCAAGTCTGTACCCAAGAGCCTAGCCTCACCCGGCTCAAACCATCCTACTGGAGATCTACACATCCTCCCATAGAAAGCCTCGTACAGAGCCATCTGAATACTCGATTGATAACTGTTATTATATGCAAACTCCGCGAGCGGCAAAAACTGGTCCCATAAACTTTCAAAGTCAATGACACAGGTGCGCAACATGTCCTCCAATATCTGAATAGTGCGCTCAGACTGTCCGTCCGTCTAAGGGTGAAAAGTTGTGCTCAACTCAACCTGAGTACCCAACTCTCGATGCACGGCCCTCCAAAACTGCGATGTAAACTGAGTACCTCTATCTAAAAATGATGGAAACTGGGATACCATGCAGGCGAACAATCTCTCGAATGTAAATCTCAGCCAACCGCTCTGAAGTGTAAGTAGTGCTAACTGGAATGAAGTGCGCGAACTTGGTCAGCCGATCCATAATAACCCAAAATAGCATCGAACTTCCTCAAAGTCCATGGGAGCCTAACTACGAAGTCCATGGTGATCCGCTCCCACTTCCACTCTGGGATCTCTAACCTTTGAAGCAAGCCACCCGGTCTCTGATGTTCATACTTAACCTGCTGACAGTTGAGACATCGAGCCACAAACCCAACTATATCCTTCTTCATCCGCCTCCACCAATAGTGTTGTCTCAAATCCTTGTACATCTTTGCGGCACCTGGATGGATGGAATACCGCAAGCTATGGGCCTCCTCAAGAATCAACTCCCGGAGCCCATCTACATTAGACACACATATCCGGCCCTATATCTTCAACATGCCGTCATCACCAATATTCACATCCCTAGCATCACCTCGCTGAACCCTGTACTGAAGAACGTGAAGGTGGGGATCATCATACTGACGCTACCTGATACGATCATAAAGAGAAGACCTGGAGACCACGCAAGCCAATACCCGACTCGGCTCCGAAATATCCATTCTACCAAACTGGCCAGGTAACGCCTAGACATCCAATGCCAAAGGTCTCTATGCTGCCGGAAGATATGCTAAACTCCCCAAACTCTCCGCCCGGCGACTCAAAGCATCGACCACAACATTGGCCTTCCCCGGATGGTACATAATAGTGATATAATAGTCCTTAAGAAGCTCTAACCATCTCCGCTAACGCAACTTAAGATCCTTCTGCTTAAACAAATGCTGCAAACTCTGGTGATCAGTATAAATCTCACAATGAACCACATACAAATAATGTCGCCAAATCTTCAAGTCGTGAATAATGGCTGCTAAGTCAAGATCATGGACAATATAATTCTTCTCATGGGTCTTCAACAGGCATAAGGCATAGACAATAACCCTACCCTCTTGCATCAGAACATATCCAATGCTTATCCTTGAGGCATCACAATACACGGTGTAAGAACCTGAAGCTGATGGCATAACTAACACTGGAGCTATGGTAAAGGCAATCTTGAGCTTCTGAAAGCTCTCCTCACACTCATCCGATCACCTGAATGGAGCACCCTTTTGGGTAAATTTGGTTACGGGTGATGCAATAGATGCAAATCCCTCCACAAAGCAACAATAATAGCCCGCCAAACCAAGAAAACTCCTAATCTTTGTGGCTGAGGACGGTCTAGGCCAACTCTACACCGCCTTTATCTTCTTTAGATCTACCTAAATACCCTCACTTGACACCACGTGCCCCCAAGAATGCTACTGAACCGAACCAAAACTCAGACTTGGAAAACTTTGCATAAAGCTCCTCCTCCCTCAATCTCTGCAATACAATCCTCAAATGCTGAGCATGCTCATCCTGGCTACGAGAGTACACCAGGATGTCATCAATGAATACAATAACAAATGAGTCCAAATAGGGTTGGAATACACTGTTCATCAAATGCATGAACACTGCCGGGGCATTAGTCAGCCCAAAAGACATCACTAAGAACTCATAATGGCCATATCGGGTCCTGAAAGCTGTATTAAGAATATCCGAATCCCGAATCTTCAGCCGGTGATGCCCTGACCTCAAATCAATCTTGGAAAATACCCTCGCTCCCTGAAGCTAGTCAAACAAATCATCAATACGAGGCAAAGGATACTTGTTCTTGACTGTGACCTTGTTCAACTTCTTGTAATCAATGCACATCCTCATGGAACCATCCTTCTTCTTAACAAATATAACCGGTGCATCCCTAGGTGACATACTAGGCCAAATAAATCCCTTATCAAGGAGTTTCTGAAGCTGTTCTTTCAACTCCTTCAACTCCGCCGGTGCCATACGATACGGTGGGATGGAAATGGACTGAGTGCCCGGCACCAAAATCAATACCAAAGTCAATATCCCTATCAGGCAGCATGCCCGACAGGTCTATAAGAAACACATTCGAAAAGTCACGTACCACTGGAAAAGAATCAATGGCAGGAGCCTCTGCACTAACATCCCTCACAAAAGTCAAATAGGATAGACAACCCTTCTCAACCATCCGCTGAGCCTTCAAATATGAGATTACCCTACTAGGTACATAGTTTATAGAACCGCTCTACTCAACTCTCGGCAAATCCGACATCGCCAACATCACCATCTTAGCATGATAATCTAGAACGACATGGCATGGAGACAACCAATCCATACCCAATATCACATCAAAATCGACCATACTGATCAGCAAAAGATCCACTCTGGTCTCCAGACCACCAATGGTCACCACACATGACCGATATACGCGGTCCACAATAATCGTATCACCCATAGAGTAGATACATGAACAGATAAAACTAAAGACTAACAGGACATATCCAGAAAATGAGCCAAATATGAGGAAACATATGAATAAGTGGAGCCAGGGTCAAATAATACAGAGGCATCTCTGTGGCAAACTGAGACAATACCTGTAATCACAGCGTCAGAAGCAATAGCATCTGGTCTACCAGGAAGAGCATAGAAACAGGCTTGGCCACCCCTTGATCTGCATCCCCCTCTCGGGCGACCCCTAGCTGACTGGGCTCCACCCTTAGCTGACTGGGCGGGTGGTGGAGGAACTGATGCTGATGACATAGACTGACTCCTCTACGGAGCGGGACCTCCCACTAGACGGGGACACTCTCTCCTCATGTGACCAAACTCCCCACACTCATAGCAATACCTCTATGCTGGTGCTGGGGACTGAAGGAAGCCCCGAGCACCAGGATAACTAGCAGAAGGACCCGGCATAGACGAACCCTTACCCGATGGAGCACGAGAAGAACTCTGTGCTGGAAAGGGACCAAGAGATGAACGACCCTCCTGATAACTATGAGAACTATGGCCAGATGATGCACCACGGTGAACTTGGCAAGCCGCCTGAGCATGTCTGAATGGACGGCCTCTACCATGCTGGAACTGACCCCTAGAAGGAGTAACACTAAGTCCACCCTATCCATGAGGCCTCCTGGCCTCCCTCTCAACCCTCTCCTGACCGCAAACCATCTCAATCTGCCAAGCAATGTCGACAACCTCATCAAAAGTAGCACTAGACACTCTTTCTTTGGTCATGAGCAACCACAGCTGATAAGTGAGGCCATCTATAAACCTCCTGATCCTCTCCCTGTCTGTGGGAACCAACCAGATAGCATGATGGGCCAACTCCGAGAATCGCATCTCATATTGCATCACAGATATATCACCCTGACGAAACTGCTCAAACTGTCTGCGCAATTCCTCTCTGCAGGACTGAGGCACGAACTTCTCCAGAAAGACAACAGAGAATTGTTGTCAAGTAAGGGGCGCTGCACCGACCGGCTCACACCTCTCGTAAGCCTCCTACGAACTGAATGCAGCCCTAGAGAACTGAAAGGTAGTGAACGAGACCCTACTGGTATCCAGTATACCAGCTATACGGAGTATCCTCTGACACCTATCCAAGAAACCCTGTGCATCCTCCTCTCCCTCTGCACCACTGAAAGATGGAGGCCGGAGTCTCCCAAACCTCTCCAATCTGCGCTGCTCATCCTCAGGCATAGCAGGAACCACAAAGTCCTGAGAAGCTACAACCGGCTGGGCTGGTGGTGCCCCCGGTGTATGGAATCCCTATACCACCTACGCTGGTGTGCGAGCAGGGAGTCTAAGCACCTCCCCCAGCCTGAGAAGTGGTTGTTGCGGTCAGAACAGAGACCGCCTAAGAAAGTATGGTGCACACGGTCAGAATTTGAGCTAAGGCCTCCTGAGTTCCTGGAATCACAATAGGCACAAGTGGTGCCTGAGATGGTGCATCCACAATTGGAATCTGGTCCTGATCTGGGGAAACACGTGGATATGCAGGTACTGCCCCAGCTGCTGTGCGGGCTGCACCTCTGCCCCTACCATGGCCTCTACCGCGACCTCGACCTCTCGCGGCCCTGGCTGGTGGTAATGCTGGCTGGACCTCCTGACCGGTAGCACGAGTCCTCGCCATCTGTGAGAGAATGAAACAATAGATATTTAGTTACTAGAATCAACATATTTGCAGGAAGAGAATTCAAAAATGTGGAATTTTCCTAAAGGTTCTGCAGCCTCTCCAAGATAAGTACAGACGTCTCCGTACCGATCCGCAAGACTCTACTAAACCCGCTCATGACTCGTGAGACCTATGTAACCTAGGCCTGATACTAACTTCTCACGACCCAAAACCTAACCCGACGTGATGGCGCCTATCATGGTACTAGGCAAGCCGACCTTTCCAAAACACTTCAAAAATATAACAGAAATGAATTAAGATATTTAAAATAACCGGAATGTATAATAAATACGGGGTAAAACCTAATTAAACATAAGTGCGGAAAAATAGCCCGATATCGGGGTGTCACTAAGTCATGAGCATCTAAACCAAACTAGAATCAGAGTTTACAATGTTCCAAAAATACCCAAACAGAAAGAAAAGATAATAATAGAAGACAATCAAGGGCTGCGGATGCTGGCAGCTACCTCGTATGACTCCGACAACCACAAGTGCACAGACTCAACGATCTCTGCAAAAAGTCTCACCTGAATCTTCACACAAAGTGCAAGGAGTAGCGTGAGTACTTCCAACTCAGTAAGTAACAAAATTAAATAAGGAACTGAGAAGCAGTGACGAGCTACACAAATGCAGTTCATTTCAGTAATTTCAGCAAGAAAAGTTGGCATGCTTTTAATTCGGTGTTTTAAATCAAATCATTTCGAGCTCAGGTACAACAATATAAGCCCTCTAGAAAATTTCACAACAACAACAATTAGCAACGAAGTGTGATAGAAAAATAAGAGCAAGTACAGCCTCACAGGGCTATTGTCACTCATCTATCTCAACAACTCAATCACTCGGCTCTTAGACTCAATAATCATAATCAAAGGTACCTGCGCTCACTGGGGGTGTACAGACTCTGGAGGGGCACCTGCAGCCCAAGCGCTATATATTGCTGCGGCGTGCAGCCCGACCCAATATTGCTGCGGCGTGCAACCTGATTCATATATTACTGCAGCATGCAGCCCAATCCAAGTACTGCTGCGGCATGCAACCCGATCCGATATATGGCCCGAAGGCTTGTTGCGGCGTGCAACCCGATCCAATATATCTCATATAGCTCTCAACCCGGCACTCAGGCCCTATCTCAGTCACTAACCTCTCCAGCCCCTCGAGCTCACAGAATATCATAATAACCAGCCAAAACAGGGAATACAATAAGTATCAACAAGAAATGAGAGGAAACAGAGATAAAACACACAATAAGACTGTGACTGAGTACAAGACAACAATTAGCAGTCAATTCAAAGATTATACAACCGCTGCGGGTCCCAAATGGTGATATCATATGGCCTAAGAAAGGTTTCTAACATGAAAGACAGTCAATTGCTCAAAGACAAGTAAAGATAAGTAATAACAATGGCTATTCAACTTTACAGACTCACGGGGCGGACCAAGTCACAATCCCTCACGGTGCACGCTCGCACGCCAATCACTTAGCATGTGCGTCACCTCCAAATATCATATTATACAAATTCGCGGGGTTTCATACCATCAAAACTAGATTTAAGACTGTTACTTACCTCGATCCGAGCAAAAGCTTACTCCGCGATGCCTTTGCCTCTCAAATCGGCCTCCAAACGTCCCGAATCTAGCCATAAGTAATACAACACAATCAATAAAGGCTAAAGGGTTCAATCCCACAAGAAAGCTACTAAAATATAGCCCAAAATCTGAAATCGGCTCAAACCGCCCCCCGGGCCCACGTCTCGAAATTTGACAAAAGTCATAAAATATGAACACCCATCCACTCACGAGACCAAACATATAAGAATTACTTGAATCCAACCTCAAATCACCTTCCAAAACCCGAAATTGAAGCCTATGAAGTTTCTACCATTGTCCCCCAAATGTACAACTCAAATCTCTAATTAGATGATGAAAATATCAATAGATTTATGGATATAGTCCAATCCGAGTTAGAATCACTTTCCCCAACAATCTTCTTGAAGAAACCTCGAACAATCACCTCACACCAAGCTCTCAAAGTCCCAAAATCAAAATGGGAATGAAACCCTCGAAATACCACTTTTCTGCCCTGTTCTTCCGAACCAGTGGACCTTCAGTCGCATCTGCGACGCTGCACCTGCGGAAATTCCATCGTACGTTCAGGAATGACTAAACGGGATGGGTCCGCATCTACGTGCAAGTGGTCGCGCCTTTGTGTGCGCACCTGCGTACAAAAGTCCGCTTCTGCGATCCTCCCCTCTAACTCATTTTCTGCATCTGCGGAGCTTTAGGCGCATCTGCGGGCTTGCAAATGCGGAAACACCCTCGCACCTGCGACCCCCGACCATCTACTCAACTTCCGCTTATGCGCTCCTTCCTCCGCACGTGCGAGTACGCACCTGCGGCCTCCCCACCGTAGGTGCAAAACTACTAGATAATAGAAGTCTTCAGCAATCTCATAAGTCAAAAAACTCAACCGTTAAGCACCCGAAACACACCCGAGGACCCCAGGACCTAAATCAAACATTCCAACAAGTCATATAACCCCATGCGAACTTAGTCAAACCTTCGAATCACTCAAAACAACATCAAAATACCAAATTATCCTCGGATTCAAGCCTAAGAACTTTTAACCTTCCAAATTCCACCAACGGCGCCAAAACCTATCAAACCATGTCTAGATGACCTCAAATTATACAAATACGTCACAACTGACACCACGAACCTACTCCAACTTCTGGAAACCTATTCCGACCCCGATATCAAATTTTCCACTGCCGACCAAAATTGCCAAATTTTCAATTTTCGCCAATTCAAGCATAATTCTACCACAGACCTCCAAATCACATTCCGGATGCGCTCCTAAGTCCAAAATCCCCTAACGGAACCATCAAAATTCAAATCCGAGACCGTTTACACATAAGTCAACATCCGATTGACTTTTCCAACTTAAGCTTCTAATAAGGAGACTAAGTGTCTCAATTCGCTCCAAAACCACTCTGGACCCGAACCAACTAACCCGACATATCATAATATAGCTGAAGAACAGAAAAAGAAGTAGAAATGTGGGAAACGAGGCTATAACTTCTGAAATGACCGGCCGGATCGTTACAAAAATTGAATTATTCTTTTAATCAAATTACCAAAATTAATATAGGCACTTCCTTGACTTGTTTGAACATTTTGGGATTCCATTTAATATTTGTG
Organism: Nicotiana otophora; assembly: GCA_000715115.1. Taxonomy (NCBI): domain Eukaryota; kingdom Viridiplantae; phylum Streptophyta; class Magnoliopsida; order Solanales; family Solanaceae; genus Nicotiana; species Nicotiana otophora. The sequence continues at coordinate 59,711 of AWOL01S0015953.1, read as the reverse complement.
TATAAAGAGATAGTATTTTTAATGGTACGGGTTAACTAAATAACATAAATTAATCAAAATTCAGCTATGCAACAAAATGCACACCCTTGTGGGTTTTACACGGCGAGTGATGGATTTATGTCAAAGGCGACAATGCACCATGACTTTTAAATCTTGGGTCCATCTTATCGCCCTTTTGATGTCAAGGCTTCAGCCTTGTCTTGCTGTCAGATATACATGTGGCACTTTTTATTGATTCTTGCTTGTGTTTCAAAGTTATGAGTCTTTATTTGTATACATTTTTACTTTGAATATCAAAATATAAAATATACATATATAGTAAGTTTTAGTTTTAGTTATCCACCCTCGAGTCAGCTGATAGCTAGCTTTAGAATATGAAAACTCGTTGAGGAAAATTATAAATGAATGACATATTATTATTTATATAATTAGTCGTATTATTTAATTTATAAGCTCTGCTCCAAGTTGTCATAATTATTACTCCCTCCATTCCAATTTATGTGAACATGTTTGACTGGGCACGAAGTTTAAGAAAAAAATTAAAACTTTTTGAATTTGTGGTCCTAAACATTCAAAAAGGGGTCCAAAATATTTGTGTGATTATAAAAGTTTCTCATTAAGGATAGAATTGGAAGTTTAAGCTAAATTGTTTCCAAATTTAGAAATGGGTCATACTTTTTGGAACGGACCAAAAAGAAAATAGGTTCACATAAACTGGAACGGAGGGAGTAAATTATTTTGTTTTATTAGTTTGTCTATATAAACAGAAAAGACGAATAGCCTAAATCGAAAAAGTTCAAAATATGGCTAAACTAAACCCAAAATAGTAAGTACCCGTAACATCCAAATTCTAGATTCGCCTCTGATTGTACTAGTAGTTGATAGTTCTTGTTGGTATGTACTAGGGATCGAGTGATAAAATCATTTTTGATTTACTACGTAATATATTGGTGAGCACCGTTTTAACCATTTCCTTAACCTATGGCCTCATCAATCTTTCATGATGTCATGCATGGGCTGCTTTCCGATCTTGCCCCTTGACTCCTTGGTTGTGCCCCATAGCACCCTAATAAGCCTCTTGGCGTCGAGTGTCATAGAGGATATTCACGTGGTATTGGCTGCACCAAGCAACAAGTGTGCATGTGCCTATGTTGCTCCACCAATAGTCCATGCCCGTGCCTAGAAACAATGATGCTCAAAAGCGCCCGTCTGCAGGTAACGCCAGACCGCATCTTGCGCCTACAAGAAGATGCCCCACAGCCAGTGTGCGCTTATGTCCTGTTGTTGATCCCAAATGCACACGCAAGTATACGTGGTCGTACAAGTAATAAAATAATAAGTCGAGGGTTGAACCCACAGGGATTTGTATCATCTACACACTAAATTCACCAAGATTGTTATTCAGTCGAGCCAATTCGAGTTCAAGAGTTTAATTATACTAAACAATAATTTTAAGTAGTAACTAAATTATAAAGCAGCAAAACGGTTGTTGTGTATTCGGTAGAGACAATATTCCAGGGTTGTGATCGATTCACCAATCCTATTGTGTTCTAGTTAACTGTCCCTTTCATACAATTCACTCATGGTTGCTAATTAATCGAACAATTGCTAACATAGCCTTCTCCCGAAGTACTACTTGCCTATTCAAAATAGATTAACACATATATTCCTATGAAATCAATCTATTAAGAATGCATTAAGATTACGATATTTAATTAAACACGATGACTTGGTATATTCTTATCCTAACCACAAATCTGCCCCCCTCCCCCCCCCAAAGAGTTAAGATCGTGCTCTCTTAAATTCTTCTCTAATCTAAACATGGTTTTCCCAAGCATAACATAGATAATCAATAGAACCTAACTGGTGGCTAAACAAGTAAGCAATTAATCACAAAAGTGAAGAAACAACCATATATTGGTGAATTGTAATCAAAGTTAAGTCAACGTTAAACAACAAAATTCAGGGCTAAATCACAACTCCAGAACTATGGGTTTTAGCCACTCATGATAGTATCAAACAAATTCGTAAGTGTTATATAATTGAAAATACTAAGAAAAGATGAAGAAATCTGAGATATCCTTGCTCCCGAATGCTCCTCGTGTGTCTCTAGGTCTAAAGTGTGTCCAAAGTCCATAAAATAACACTTTTCCATGTATTTATAGCAAGTAGGGTAGGACGTAGATGAAATCTCCCTTTCCTAGCCGAAATAGGAAAACTTGCTAACTTAATGCTTTCCATGCATCGCACCATGTGTCGCCCAGTGCGTCGCACTAATGCCTTTTCCCGTCAGACGACAAAAAACCCCGTCTCTGAACTTTGGAAATTTCTGACAAAACTTTGCACTAATGCGTCGTACAATGCCTCGCACTAGTGTATTTCTTCAGTAGATTGCTTCTTCCTTGAATTTTGACGTCTAGAATTGATCCTCGACCCCCGAACACGATCCCAGCTTAGTCCCTTGGGCTTTTACTCAGACTTCAAAGCTCCACATAGCTCAAATTAGTTTCACAATATCTACATAACTCAGAATCGCTCCTACAAGGCATAAAACACACAATAAGTGCAAAACACTAGCGATTAAAGCTCAAACACAATAAAAATACAGTAAATTAGAGTACGATAAGCGACTAAAATATGCAATTATAGCCTACCATCAATACCCCACACTTAAATCATTGCTCGTCCTCGAGCAATCAAACTATACTTTGTATAGACACAACCTTTTTAAACAATTCTCCTAACTAATTACACCAAGAATATTTAAAATAGACTAGGCACAATAGTGTAACATCATCACCTCAAGATTTGACTCACAAGCACCACGCATTTTTCACAACCCGCTCACTTACTCTAATATAGAGGTCAAGCATTACCCTTCCTTTATGAATCAAGTGCCCTCACATAACAAAAGAGAGTAGTTCCACACTTAATAAAATTTAAGAACAATTAGGAACTCAAGATAGAAAGAATTCTCTCACTCTCAGAAACAACATTCATATGCCACAAAAGATGCACCATAGGCTTGCCCGCAATGTACTGCTCTATTAATCGAGCTGATTCAGTCTAAGATCAAGTAGGACTTTAATTGGTTGTAATGTAGGCTGCGGGTCGAGTAGGATACATTTGGATATAAGAGTGACTACACCTCCTAATCACTTTAATACATACAGTTTAACATTTAAAACTCCACACTTATGTCAAACCATAACTCCACCTTCACATCAATGTATATTAACTCCATACTTCTTTAAGCACAATTACATCAAGAGTCACCACTATCGAGGAATATTTTTCACAACAATACAACTATTTTTTTTCTTTCTTTTTCAATTCAAGTGGCTCTTACTTTTTCAAAATAGTGCACCTTTCTCCTTATTTCATTAGTTCCACTCAAAAGCCAGACCAACCACCCCAAACTTTAACTTTTACAAAGTTCATTACAATTCAAATGCTCATGAGAGGTGAAAAGGTTCAAATACATGGTTAATTCAAACAAATGGGTAAGGCTTGTAATGCGGTTGCTAAAGAAATAGAATTACAGGCTCAAAGGATTAATTACGATACATAACAATTAGGCGGGTAAAATATATATATCTGGCTCAACAAAGAAACGCCAATATCACTTCCAAGACTGAACAAAACTACTATTTCACTTTGCAAACACACAGGGCAAGTTCTAGACATAAAATGCAATGCACAGAATAACACACAAACCTCACACACACATGGCACATAAATCAGTCAGGATTGGACTCATCAAAACACTCTAGTCAAAGCAGTTAAGCAAAGTTAAGATCATACAATTTAAGGTACTTATACAAGAGTCAAAAACTGAGCCTAAGCATCACAACCAAAGTACTCACTGTTCTCAAGGCAAGGCATAATAAAGTCGAGATATTGCTTCAATTCCAATCACAGCACACTGGCTCCTACTCGCAAAAAAATACAACTAACTACACCAGGTTCGAAACAAATCCTTGGAAAAGAATCGCGGCACAAAGAAAAACCAAGGGGGGATTATTACACTACCTACTATCACGACCCAAAATCTGCATGTCATGATGGCGCCTATCCCAATACTAGGCAAGCCACCAATCTCAAAAATCATAATTTCTTTTAAGATTGAAAACATAATATTTGAATTCAATAGAAAACCTCACAATTACAGCTACATAACACTCCCAAAATCCGATGTCACTGAGTACATGAGCATCTAAATGATAATAAAGTCTGACTGATAAAAACATTGTCTAAAAATATAGAACAATACAAAAACCGAAAGGAAGAGAGACAAGGTCAGCGGACACCAAACAACTACCTTGATAGTCTCTAACTGGTAAAACATTGAGGTCTAACAGTCGCCGTATTCGGAAGCACCTGGATGTACAAAAGAGGTACAAAGTGTAGTATGAGTACAACCAACTCAATAAGTAACAAGACTAACCTTTGGGCTGAAAGTAGTGACGAGCTCAGCAGGTCTAGTCCAGTATAGAAATAACAGTACAAAAATATAGGCATGCTTTCAAACTCAACGGTTAAACTTGGTACTTTTATATGGCCGATCCAGCCCAACGAAGATCCATTCCATATATATATACACACCAACTGCTAGTCAGTGACCTAGTACTGTATAAGGCCAATCCAACTCAGGGGTAAATTTATCCCCAAATATATATGACTAGGACAATATCCATGTCCATGGAAACTTCATCACAATCATAAATCAATAAGGAAAATCCCTGCCATGGGAACTCCATCCCGAACATATATAAATAAAGGAAATCCATGCCCTGGGAACTCCATCCCGAATATAAATCATCTACTCTCACAGTGGGGGGTGTAGACTCCGGAGGGGCTCCTTTATCCCAAGAGTGATATAAAACCGATATGGCCTGTTGCAGGCGGGCAACCCCGATCCATATAATGATAAAGCCAACAAGGCCTGCTGCAGGCGGGTAGCCCAGTTCTATATAATAGTAATAGTAATATATATAAAGCCAATATAGCCTACTGCAGGCGGGCAGCCTCGATCCCATAAATATCCTCACAATGGATGAACATGACTGAGTGTGAAATGTACATTTTTAAACAATTAAATTCAACAGCAACACGACCTTGTGGGTCCCAAAAATATCGGCTTGTAGCCTAATCATGATCTTCAATACGAGTCTCAGCTCAATTTCCTAACAAGTAGAGAATATTCAGATAATAACATGATTCTTTAATTTTACAACTCCATATAATTTATTTAAGTCACAATTTCTATGGTGCATGGCCACACGCTCGTCACCTAGCATGTGCGTCACCTCCAACAATTGATATAACACAAAATTCAGGGATTCATACCCTCAGAACCACGTTTAGAAATGTTACTTACCTCAAACCGTGTAATTCTTTACTCCGCTATGACTTTGCCTCGCGAACTAGTCTCCGAACACCGCGAATTTAGTCACAATTAATTCGATTCATTCAATATAAATTATTGGAATTGATTCCATATGAAAATATTGCAACAAAATCTGAACTTTAACTCAAAAATCACCCATGGGACCCACATCTCGGAACCCAATAAAAGTTATAAAATATGAACGCATGTTCAATCACGAGTCTAACCATATAAATTTTACCAAATTCCGACATCAACTCGACCTCCAAATCATCCAATCTTATTTCCACATCCCTAGGTCCAAATTCCCGATTTACACCTCTAAAACATGTAATCTCGTCAAATTATTCAATGATAATTCACTATTATGGAGTAGAAATGATCACAAGTGACTTACCTCAAGTTATCCGTGAATTCTCTCTGAAAATCGCCCCAAATATCGTGCTTGAATGTCAAAAATGACAAAAATGTCGGAACTCCTCTGTTTTGTACACTGCCCAGTGCTTTAACACCTGCGGCTAAATTTCTCGCTTCTTCAAGGCCGCTTCTGTGAAGACATGCCCATTCCCCGACTCGCGCACCTGCGCTCAAAATCCCGCACCTGCGGGTGCGCTTCTGCGAGCCCCTCACCGCGCCTGCGACCATGCAAATGCGGAAAAATTATCGCACCTGCGAGCTCTGCCCAGCTCCCTTCATGGTCGCATCTGCGCTCCTCAGCTCGCACCTGCGACCAAAATTCTGCAGGTGCGATTGCACCAGAAGACTGAAATCTTTAGATTTTTCCTTAAGTCCGAATTTCATGCGTTAACCATCTGAAACTCGCCCGAGGCCTCCGAAACCTGAACCAAATACACCAACAAGTCCTAACACATCATATGAACTTAGTCGAATCCTCAAATCACATCAAACAACACTAAAACCATGAATCATACCCCAATTCAAGCTTAGTGAAACTAAGAAATTCCAACTTCTACATTTGATGCCGAAACTTATCAAATCAAGTCCGATTGACCTCAAAATTTGTACACAAGTCATAAATGACATAACAGAGCTATGAAAATTTTCAGAACTGGATTTTGACTCCGATATCAAAAAGTCAACTCCCCGGTAAACTTCCAAACTTAAATTTCTATTTTAGCCATTTCAAGCATAATTTATTTACGGGTTTCCAAATAATTTTCCGGACACACTCCTAAGTCCAAAATCACCATACGGAGCTATTAGAATCATCAAAACTTTATTCCGGGGTCGTTTACACATAGGTCGACATCCAACCAACCTTTTCAACTTAAGTTTTAAACATTGGAACTTAGTGTTTCCATTCATTCCAAGACCTCACCGGACCCGAACCAATTACCCCGACAAGTCATATAGTAACTATAGAGCACCAATTGAGCAGTAAATGGGGGAACAGGGTTGTAATACTTACAACGACCGGTCAGGTCGTTACACCTACAAAGAATTATTTTTATTGGACTTTAATCCCTCAAGAAAGTTGTCCACAAAATCCACCGTAGGGAAAAGTACAAATTTTCTAATTTTTCTATTTCTCAATTTTCCTTTTTTTTCTTTGCATCACTACACTAAGAAGGAATACTACAATTAAGCTAGGATAGCATAGAAAATTACCAAGACAATCTTCTCACCCCATACTTAAAATTGTGCAATGTCCTCAATGCACACTATAAATAACGAGAGTGTAAAAGAGACTCCCTGGTAGGCCAAAGACCGAAAAATTAGCAGCCCACAGGTACTCAGACTTCCCCCCAGGTACGGTCCTTTGTGTGGGCACCCCACACTTAGTTCTCACTATCTGGTCGCTTTTTGCACCCTTCAAATGGCTTTGCTTCCTATGCTTATAATCCTACAACATAAAAACAACCATTACAAATATAATATAATAAAAAAATAAAAACAAAAGAAATCAGTAAAGCTGGGTTGCCTCGCAACAAGCGCCTGATTTAATGACGCAGCACGACGCAAGGCCTCGCTTACTCATCAGCGAGTACAACATTGGTCTTCTCACGATCAATTATTCCTCCCCAATAGTGCTTGAATCTTTGTCCATTCACTAAAAGTTTCCTTTCACCATTTAAAGCACACATCTCAATTGCACCATAAGGAGTGACTCTCACCACCTCAAACGGGCATAACCATCTCGATGTTAACCTCCCAAGAAACAGCATGAGCCTAGAATAGAACAATAATACCTGTTGGCCTGGCTCGAAGTGACGTGGCTTGATACGCTTGTCATGCCATCTTTCATTTTCTTTGTAAAGCTTAGCATTTTCATAAGAGTGCAGCCTGAACTTATCTAACTCATTTAACTGCAAGAGTCTCTTCTCACCCGCGGCTTCAAGGTCCATATTCAACCTTTTAATGGCCCAATACTCTTTGTGTTCAAGTTCAACAGGCAAGTGTCATGCCTTCCCATAAACGAGCTTATACGGCGATGCCCCAATTGGCATTTTGTATGCAGTTCTATACGCCCACAAGGCATCATCTAACTTTGCAGCCCAACCTTTCCTATTCACACTCACCGTCTTCTCTAAGATTTTCTTTATTTCTCTATTAGACACCTCAGCTTGTCCACTTGTTTGAGGATGATATGCTGTAGCAACTCTACGGCGGACTCCATATTTAGCTATAAGGTTATTCAATAACCGATTGCAAAAACGTGTCCCTTCATCACTAATCAAGGCACGTGGAGTCCCAAACTTCAAGAATATGTTCTTTTTCACAAACGCAGCTGCCACCATGGCATCATTTGTTGGCAATGCAATCGCCTCTACCCATTTTGACACATAGTCAACTGCTAGCAATATGTATTTGTTTCCTCTGGACAAAGGGAATGGTCCCATAAAATCTATCCCCCACACATCAAAAATCTCGACCTCCAGGAAGTTATTCAAAGGCATCTCATGCCTCTTTGTGATTGTTCATGTTCTTTGACACTAGTCACACTTCTTAACAAATGCATGAGCATCCTTGAAAAATTTTGGCCAAAAGAAACCGGACTGTAATACCTTTACAACTGTTCTATCGCCTCCATGATGGCCTCTATAAGATGATACATGACAATCATACAACACTAATTCCACCTACTTTTCTAGAATGCATCTCCTCATCAAATGATCAGAACACTGCTTGTACAAGTATGGCTCATCCCAGTAGTAGAAGTTCACGTCATGTAGAAACCTCTTTCTAGCTTCAGATTCAATTTCAGGAGGAAGTACCCCACTCACAAAATAGTTCACATAGTCCGCATACCATGGGGGAGGGTCTTGGGTGATAGAAAAAAGTTGCTCATCGGAAAATGCCTCTTTAATTTCTCCACCGTCCTCCACGTGGTCATGATTTTCCAGCCTTGATAGATGGTCAACTACTTGGTTTTCTGTGCCCTTTTGATCTCTTATTTCTACATAAAATTCCAGCAACAACAAAATCCAGCACATCAATCTAGCCTTAGATTCCTTTTTTGTAAATAGATACCTGATTGTTGCATGATCGGTATGGACTATGACTTTTGTTCCCACCAAGTATGACTGAAATTTCTCAATGGCCCACACAATGACTAACAGTGGTGTAATTCAACTATGCATCATCAAGAGTCTTACTCGCATAGTAGATGGAATAAAATACCTTGTCTTTCCTCTGGCCTAGCATTTCCCCAATAGCATGGTCATTTGCATCACACATAAGTTCAAATGGTAAGGACCAACCCTGTGCCGCAATAATGGGGGTAGCCACCAACCTCTTTTTGAGCTCTTCAAATGCCATGAGGCATGCATCATCAAAATTGAAAGTTACGTCCTTTTCAAGCAACCTGCACAAAGGAGTAGCAATGTTTGAAAAATCCTTTATAAAGTGATGATAGAACCCCGCATGTCCTAAGAAACTCTGGACGCCCTTCACAGAAATGGGTGGAGGTAATTTTTCAACCACCTCCACCTTTGCCTTATCAACTTCAATGCCACTTCTAGACACTCTGTAACCCAACATGATGTCTTCCTGCACCATAAAATGGCACTTTTCCCAATTTAACACTAGATTTGTTTCTTCACAACGGGCTAACACCTTGCTCAAATTCTTCAAACGGTCGTCATAAGAAGACCCAAATACTGAAAAATCATCCATAAAGACTTCCACAAATGTTTCCACCATATCGGTGAAAATAGCCATCATGCATCTTTGGAAAGTTGTTGGTGCATTACAAAGACCAAACGACATACGCTTGAAGGTGAAAGTGCCATAAGGACAAGTCAAAGTTGTCTTCTCCTGATCCTCTGGGCATATGACAATATGGTTGTACCCCGAATAACCATCAAGAAAGCAATAATATTCATGCCTCGCCAATCTGTCCAATATTTGATCAATGAATGGAAGTGGGAAATGGTCCTTGCGGGTTGCTTTGTTGAGCCTTCTGTAATCAATGCAAACTCTCCACCCCGTTACAGTGCGAGTAGGAATTAGCTTATTTTTCTCATTCTCTACCACAATCACCCCCC
>AWOL01S0015953.1:21371-48546 GCA_000715115.1 Nicotiana otophora | reverse complement strand
GGCTTACCCAATTGCTGTCAGAGATAAGAAAGATAATACTTGCATCGAGCCACTTGATTACTTCCTTCTTCACGACCTCTTTCATAATGGGATTTAATCTCCTATGTTGCTCAACACTAGGTCGGTGTACATCTTCCAGGAAGATTTTATACATGCAAAATGATGGACTGATTTCCTTGATGTCAGCAATTGTCCACCCAATAGCCTTTTTATGTTCGTGAAGTACTCTGAGCAGTTTTTCTTCTTGTACATTAGTCAAGCTGGATGAGATAATCACTAGCAATGTCTCAGAGTTCCCCAAATAAGCATAGTGCAGATGCGCTGGAAGGGGCTTAAGTTCTAGCTTTGGAGCTTCTTTAATAGATGACTTAGGAGGGGTTGGAGTGACAGGCTTTTCCAACTCCTCAAATCTGCGAAACCCATAGACATAACTGCAAGACATGTCAAGTACATGCTCAATTTATCCCCTCATTGCATCTTCACTGTCTTTTTCATCCCCAATCAAAGCTCGTTCAAGAGGATCTATGCGGCTCATATAAGGCACTAATAACGTAGCAGCACTTTCCATCATAGAAATCATGGATAGGTCTTTATAGTGGGCTAGAAATCTGAGTGCTTTATACCCATTGAATACCTCCACTCGATCACCGACTCTCATCGTCATCTTTCCTTCGCATACATCAATAATAGCTCGGCACATGGCTAAGGATGGTTTCCCCAAAATAAATGGGACTTCCTGATCAGGCTCGTAGTCCAAGATAATGAAATCAGTAGGAAATATGAAAGAACCCACTTGAACTAACACATCTTCAATCACTTCTTCAGGATGAGCAAGGGAGCGATCAGCCAACTGTAAGATTACCATTGTTGGGCGTGGCTCACCCAACCTCAACTGTCTGGACACAGATAGCGGCATCAAATTGATGCTCGCTCAAATATCACACAATGCTCGCCCGACTACATGCTTACCAATCAATATTTTGATAGAGAAACTACCCAGATCCTTCAATTTCTAAGGTAGCTTACTTTGGATTCTAGAGCTAAATTCCTCAGTGAGTGCCACAATCTCGAATTCAGTCAACATCCTTTTATTTGCCACTATCTCCTTGATGTATTTTGCATATTTGGGCACTTCTTGCAGGATGTCTACCAATGGAATATTGATTTGCACTTGCTTCAAAATATCAAGAAACGTTTTATACGCGGCATTATCCTTCACTTTCTGCAATCTTTGAGGGAACGGAGGTAGTGGCCTGGCAACTAATGTTGGGGGTTGGTTAGCCCCTGCCTCTTCAGTTGGCTTCTATGACTCCTTTGATTTTTCTGATTCTGACTCTATAGTGGCTGTCTTCTCATTAAAGGTCACTTGTTTTCTCTTTTTCGACTGGACTTCTTCTAAATTTCTCCCATTTCTCAATGACACAACAACAATAGATGCCTTAGGATTAGCCTCAGTATCACTAGGAAGAGCTCCAACTAGTCGAGTATTTTGGGCACTGGCAAGTTGTCCTATTTGTCGCTCTAAATTTCTCAATGCTGCGTCTTAGGCCTGCTGATCATCCATTACTTTCTTCATTATCTCTGTTGTTTGGGCCTGCTGGTCAGCCATAAATTTCTTCGTCATTTCCTCAAGGTGACTCGTCGAGTTTTCATATTGTTCAGCTTGAAATGGTCTATATTGTTGTTGAGATGCTTGTGGCCTGTATTGATTCTGAGCACCTTGGTTTCCACTCTATGAGAAGTTTGGGTGGTTCCTCCAGTTGGGATTGTATGTGTTCCCATACTGGTTTGTCTGGCCCCTATTTGTATTACCCACAAAACAGACAGACTCTGGATTAACTAGGCATAAGTCGCTCATATGACGGTCTCCACATACTTCACAAAGCAATTGAATTTGTTGCACTGACTCAGCTTGTTGCTTGTTAATAACCAAGGTCATCTGGTTGACTTTGTTGGTCAATGTGGAAATCTACACTGATAATGTCGAGATGACATTTAACACGAGAACCCCTGCAGATATTTTGCACTATGTTTCTGCCCATTTCTCCTTGCCAATCAGGATTGCTCTTGGAGAATTTGTTCAATAACGCATATATCTCATTAAAGCTTTTCTCCAGTACTTGACCTCCACCTGCAACATCTACCAAGATCTTTGTCTCAGGATGTAGCCCTTCTATGAAAGTGTGAGCTAACACTTTGTTTGTCTGATTGTGATGAGGACAGTCTCTGAGTAGCCCCTTGAACCTCTCCCAAGCTGAGTATAAAGACTCCCCCTCTTTCCGTTTGAAGGTGACTATTTCACTTCTAATCTTTGCAGTTTTGCTTGAAGGAAAGAACCTTGCCAAACATTTCCTTCCCAGATCATTCCATGATGTAATAAAATTAGCTGGCTCTACCTTCAGCCATTGCTTTGCTTCGCCCAACAGAGAGAACGGGAAAAATGTGAGCCTCACACAGTCTGGAGTGACTCAGTTGGTGATATAGGTATCACTAATCTCCAAGAAGTTCAGGATGTGTTGTTGTGGATCCTCATGTGGAAGTGCATGTAGTAGCTGGATCACCACCTCCTGAACAACCATGTGTTTCTCCTCTGCCATGTTCACAGGAAATTGAACAAGTGCCTGAAGATTATTTGTATCCCTTGCTTCCCTCAACCTCCTATGAAATGTTCTTTCAGGTTCAGGGGTCAAAGCCTTGAAGTCTATCCTGGCTTCTGACCCTGCGTATTCAAACAAAGTTCCTGAGTTCAGAGCAACAATAAAGTAACGTTAGACTTGACAAAATAAACAATGAAAACAACAACTAGAAAGTAGTCAATATTCAAGTCCCCGGCAACGGTGCGAAAACCTTGTTGCTCCCAAATGCACACGCAAGTATACATGGTCGTACAAGTAATAAAATGATAAGTCGAGTGTCGAACACACAAAGACTTATATCTACTACCCACTAAATTCGAGTTCAAGAGTTTAATTATACTAAACTATAATTTTAAGTAGTAACTAAATTATAAAGCAACAAAACGGTTGTTGTGTATTTAGTAGAGACAATATTCTAGGGTAGTGATCAATTCACTAATCCTATTGTGTTCTAGTTAACTCTCACTTTCATACAATTCACTCATGGTTGCTAATTAATCGAACAATTGCTCTCATAGACTTCTCCCGAAGTACTACTTGCCTATTCAAAATAGATTTACACCTATATACCTATAAAATCAATCTATTGTGAATGCATTAAGATTACGATATTTAATTAAGCACGGTGACCGGGTATATTCCTTTCCTAACAACAAATCCACCCCCCCAGAGTTAAGATTGTGCTCTCTTCAATTCTTCTCTAATATAAACATGGCTTTCACAAGCATAGCGTAGATAGTCAATAGAACCTAACTGCTTGCCAGACAATTAGGCAATTAATCACTGAAGTGAAGAAACAACCATATATTTGTGAATTGTAATCAACGTTAAGTTAACGTTAAACAATAATATTCATGGCTAAATCACAACCCAGAACTATGGGTTTTTGCCACTCATGATAGTATCAAACAAATTCATAAGTGTTGGATAATTGAAAATACTAATAAAAAAGGAAGAAATCTAAGATATCCTTGCTCCTGAATGTTCCTTGTGTGTCTCTAGGTCTAAAGTGTGTCCAAAGTACAAAAAATAATATTTTCCCATGTATTTATACCAAGTAGGGTCGGACCTAGATGAAATCTCCCTTTCCTAGCCGAAATAGGAAAACTTGCAAACTTAATGCTTTCCATGCGTCGCCCAGTGCGTCGCACTAATGCTTTTTCCTGTCAGACCACAAAAAACCCAGCCTCTGAACTTTGGATATTTCTGACAAAACTTTGCTCTAATGTGTCGCACAGTGCCTCGCATTTTTGCATTTCTTCAGCAGTTGCTTCTTCCTTGAATTTTTACGTCCAGAATTGATCCTCGACACCCGAACATGTTCCTGACTTAATTCCTTGGGCTTTTACTTAGATTTCAAAGCTCTACATAGCTTGCATTAGTTCCACAACATCTACATAACTCATAATCGCTCCTACAATGCATAAAACACACAATAAGTGCAAAATACTAGCGATTAAATCTCAAACACAATAAAAGTGCAGTAAATTAGAATGCGATAAGTGACTAGAATACGCAATTATAGCCTGCCATCAACTGCGCACATTGATCATATTGACAAGGACGCCGCCCCTACAAGTGCCGGCCACTGGACCAACTTTTCCTATGTATAAGCCTAGGTCTTTTTCCATGTAAATATAGAGTAGATTTACTTCTTGTATTTGCATTATGATTTTCTAGCTTATTTATGTCTACTCCTATAACTTAAGTTTTTATTTTTATGACATATATAAGGAGGGTATAGACGTTGAATTTTTTTGCAAGCAATCAAATCTCTCCATCAGTATCTCCTCCCCTCCTGGCACCACGTTGGCTTTCTTTCAATCATTGTTCTCTATTAATACAAGCAAGCTTTGATTCAATTCTCTAGTTACAAATTGTGATCCTGACATTGGATTTCCCGCACGGCACTGACAGTATAGTCTAGCATGCGGAGGGATCCTTCGACTGGAAAAAAGTAATCACACGGAAGTCGGTTGCACTGCCTTACGTCGCCTTTCCTGGGTATCGCAGAAAGGCACCGCACAACAATACCCAAGTCAATCGTGTGATATGGATATTTTAAAAAACAATTATTTTATGCATACAATTGTTTTAAAAAAATATACTAAAATTTAGCAGCAAAAGCGCATGGACACAAAAATTGTGATACGTCAAGAATGTCTAATTTCTTCACAATACATCAGATATTTAAAGACGTGCTTTTCTAGTCTAGGATACAAGGAAACTTCAGTATTTCTCTTTGAAAGTTTACTTATGACAAAGACTGGACCGAATGAATCGCACACACCGATTACCATTAAATTCCACTTTTAAAGAACAAATAAGAATACGACAAAATATGAAGCAAGTATCCATGCATGGTTGCTGAGTAGCAAAATTGTTTTACTCAGAATCCTACATTTTTCGAACAAGTTCAAGGTTTAGGAAAATTTGAGGGAGGTGTAGAATTAAATAATTAGGGTTTGTCGGGGCAAATGCTGCGAGCTCTATAGATAAGTGAGAGAATCTGTATGCAAATACATCATGTTGTCATAACCCGCATTTTGGGGTTGTGACTTCATTCAGAACCAGTGAGAAAAGGCTCTTCTGATTCTATGACGTAGACCTGTCTACTCAGGAAACTTGGGATTTTTAATTTTAAGTATATATAAGGGGGGCATAGGTGTTGAAAGCTCAACCTTCCTCCCCCATACGTGTTGCCACCAAGCCGTATCAAATGAGCGACCTTGAGGGGGAATCTCAAGGGCCTTCCTGGATGACTCAAAGGAGTGTCCTAGGTATCCATACGAGTTAGGGAACTCTATGGACGGTGCGACGCCTTCGGGCTAGCGTTGGAGGCTCAACGTATGGGACGGTCTGCCCCGCGGGCTGCCGAAATGTTGGACAGAGACCTCTGTGATGATTGGATACTTGATGCACCTATCTTAGGGGCATCATGTGTCGACTTGTAAGCATGGCTTGGGTTCATCCATGCAGGCAAGGGTCTGTTGGCCTAAACGTACAGTTGTGGGGCGACACTATACTAGACGGGATGGAAGTGTGTTGCGAGGGCTATGTATGGGCATGGCACGAAAGTCGCAGATAATAATGGCCAAGGACTAAGGGTTTCCTTACTCGGGCGAGGTGCAATCCGGGTGCGGATGCACGAGGTGAGTGTCAAGATTGAGGATTGGGATGTGCACGCGAGAGCGATGCTCAGTCTTGGGCGAAGGACAAGACATGTCCTTAGCCAACCCCCAGGGCGCACATGGATTATGCTCCTAAGACGAGAAGTGCCATGACATGTCAAGGACAGGAGCGTAGACATCTTACCAGTGGCACAAGTTGGAGCATGCCTTCCAGGCAGGCTTCACCACAGGCACAAGATCGTTCTTGGAAAAATTAGGAAAGGAGATAGGCTGACCTGCAGCGAGGGGAACTACAGGCGCCGCACAGGCAATTCGGTGTCGTTGGTGAGCGTAAGAAACTGAGCCTGTGACACGTGGTATCAGAGCAGATGAAGGCCATACTATGCCATGACACAATGTTAAGGCAAAGAGTGGATATGGCGAGTACATTTTGGCTGTCAGTGCGGAGATCATGTCAAAACAGAGATTGATGTTCATATGCCCCCAGAGATCAAGAACCCGATACTGCTGGTCGAAGAAAGTCTAGGTTGCTACTGAATGTGGTGATATGCCGATGAGTAGGATGGTCAAGAGAAGGCCATGTTTGCCAGGTCGAGCAACTATGTTGGAAAGCGTTAGAGCCATGGACTATAAACATTGGGCATGATCACAGCGGAGATCTTGCCAAAGATGCGTGCAATGCATCAGTTTAGTGTCTTTCCTATGGGATAGACTTTTGGACCGCCTGGGGGCATTGCCAAGGTGAGAAAATGATTTCGAAGAAATAGCGAAACTTCAGAATTGGTCGGATTTCCAAGTTAGAAGGTGTTATCATTCTGCAAAGGGGTACGCCGAATGATCGGGGATCGTTGAGAGTCCAAGTTCGAGGCACAATCGGACCGGGAAGTCGTGCTAGCAGGACCAAGTGAGTACCTGACTATAGTGCAAGTATTGACGTACTACCGGGAGCATTGGGTTTTTGATAAGGAAATAACAGTTGGAAAATAAAGAGCTTTGTTCGGGAATGCGGCGATGCTATGACTTTGAGAATGTAGTACTCGCCAAGAGACATCCCAAGAGTTGGCCGAATGCCAAGTGGGACGTGTGCGCTAAGAAGTATCCTCCATATTGAGTGTGGGAGGATCCTCCTATGCAAGAGGCATATGGGCAAAGTTCTGAGTCCGAAAGCAAACACATCTTCAAAGGTACTGAGGGCAAGGAAAAGCTACCGGGGCTATGCCGGAGTGCGCGAAAAGGCTACGGGAGCGATGTAGCTATGGGAGCTACGCCAGAAAGTACGCTGATGTGCTTACCATTGAAGGAAAAGTTTCAGACGGACATAAAGGCTGTGAGGGTCATGGTGTGATTGACTAGTGTGGGTCAATCACAAAGTTAGACACCAGAGGGTGCAAGTGCGCATGCACTTTCCAAGTGAACACCAAAAAGAGGTTAAGTGCATAGGAACTCTTGGAAGATACCTAGGGGAGAAGTGCATGGGGCACGACTCCAATTGAGCAGGACTTCGCGGAAGTCCAACCCATAGGATAGAGGGATCCGCGAAGTACATACCTGAGGGGGCAGAATCCGGGATGTCGTAGGCCATGATGTGTCATCGGGGACGATGACAGAATGAGTGTGGGAGGATGTCACAACCCACATTTTGAGGTTGTGACTTCATTCGGAACCGGTGAGAAAAGGCTCTTCTGATTCTCTGACGTAGACATTTCTACTCAAGAAACTTGGGCTTTTTAATTTTAAGCCTATATAAGGGGGGTATAGGTATTGAAAGCTCAACCTGCCTCCCCCATACATGCTGCCACCGAGCCGTATCAAATGAGCGACCTTGAGGGGGAACCTCAAGGGCCTGCCTGGATGACTCAAAGAAGTGTCCTAGGTATCCATACGAGTTAGGGAACTCTATGGATAGTGCGACGCCTTCGGGCTAGCATTGGGCACCAAACGGGCGGTGGAGGCTCAATATGAGGGACAGTTTGCCCCGCGTGTTGCCGAAATGTTGGACAGAGACCTCCGTGCCGATTGGATAATTGATGCACCTATCTTAGGGGCATCAAGTGTCAACTTGTAAGCATGTCTTGGGTTCATCCATGCGAGCAAGGGTCTGTTGGCCTAAACGTGCAGTTGCGGGGCAGCACTGCGCTAGACGGGATGGAAGTATGTCACGAGGGCTATGTATAGGCATGGCATGAAATACACACATGACAATGGCCAAGGACTAAAGGTTTCCTTACTCGGGCGAGCTGCAAGCTGGGTGTGAATGCACGAGGCGAGTGTCAAGCTTGAGGATTGGGATGTGCACGCAAGAGCGATGCTCAGTCTTGGGCAAAGGACAAGACATGTCCTTAGCCAACCCCCATGGCACGTATGGATTATGATCCTAAGACAAGAAGTGCCACGACATGTCGAGGCCAGGAGCCTAGACATCTTACGGGCAACACAAGTTGGAGCATGCCTTCCAGGCAGGCTTCACCACAGGCACAGGATCGTGCTTGGAAAACCTGGGAAAGGAGATAGGCTAACCTGCAGCGAGGGGGAACTGCAGACGCCGCATGGGCAATTCGGTGCCACTGGCGAGCATAAGAAAATGACTCTGTGTCACATGTAATGCATTAATTTTCCATAAACACAGATTGTGGATAAAATTTTACGCTCTTAATACTTATACCCGAGAAGACAAAGAAAAAACAAACAAAAAAAATGAAAAGAAAAAAAAAGTAAAGATCTCAAATCTGTAGCATTAAAGTATTAGTACTAGAAAGTAGAAAGTATCAAAGAAGTTAAATCTCGAATTGAAAAATGAATTTCATAAGATAAGAAGTTTGTTTTTGTTCCTATTTGAGAATGGAGCTCGTGTCATTATGCACTTCTGGGAGGATTACAACAACAACAATAACAACCCAATGGGATCCCACAATTGGGGTCTGGGGAGGGTAATGTCTACGTAGACCTTACCCCTACCCTGGAAAGCAGAGATGATTAATGCTTCAAATATCAGAGTACTTGAACTTTTTAAACTGGAAGGATGAAAAATGAGTGGGAGTTACAAAATAAAAGTTAAAGACAAATGTGTATATACAATGCTGAAAATGATGAGTTAAATTTATTTAGCTAACTCAATAAAAAGATAATAATAACTATTACAAATTTATATGAAGAATAATAAATTGACAATTGCCTGCTTATTTTTAAAAAACAATTGTTTAGGTTGTACAATAGAAATTAAAGCATATTAAATAAAGCACACATAAGTGAACATGAAAATGTGATGTTGAGCCTAAAAGTTTTAAGTATTGGAATTTGTCTCATCCATAAACATTATATTATACGTTAGAAAAGAAAAATAGAACACTAACATTATTCAGAATTGAGAATTGAGACAAACAAAATAAAGCGAGACCTCAAATTATTCACAAAAGAAATTAATTTTTCAATTCATAAGTGAAGGAAGTTATTTGTTGTCTTTTAGAGATAACTTTTTTGATAAAGTAGATTTCTTAAAGATGTATTCTACAAAATACTTACTCTCTTAATATTGTACCTGAGAATAGAAGAAAGAAAAAAAGAAAGATTTCAAAGCTGTATTTGAAATGGAATTTATTTTGTTCCCATATTAGAAAGAATCTCATATCAGCATAATGAATTTACTGAATACAACAACAACAACACATTGAGTTCTCACAAGCGGGGTCTGGGGAGGGTAGAGTGTACGCAGACCTTGCCCCTACTCCAAAGAGTATAAGGAGCCTGTTTTCGAAAGACCATCAGCTCAAGAAGACGAAAAGAGACATTATATTAGTACAATCATTAGAACCATAGGAAATGCATTTACTGAATATATTTATGGAAAAAAAGGCAAAAGTTTGGCTTCACCAACTGTGATTTATCTTTAGCTTTGTGAATAAATATAGAATGGCCATGTCATAGCGAGGGCTCAAGTCAAGTTTTACATACACCCCCTCTTATGGACTTAGCGTCCTCGCTGAGGTTTGCCCCACCACATGGGATTCGCCTACACTCAGCACTGAGGTTTGCCCCGCCTAACCGATATTTGCCTAAACTAAGTTGAACTCTGACCCAACATGGGCAAAGCTAACACAAGAATGGCTCTGATACCATTTGTAACATCCAACCCGCTAGTGATATTGTCCGCTCTGAGCCTAGGCCCTCACGGGTTTAAAATGCATCACTAAGGTCTAAGGCTTGTTAACTTATGTACCTAACATCCCCCTTGTGTTTTGCCGATGTGTGACTCTATCTAAAGTCTGGGGTATTACATTTACCCCCTCTTATGGACTCAGCATCCTCACTGAGGTTTGCCCCACCGCATGGGATTCGCCTAGACTCAGCACCGAGGTTTTCCCTGCCTAATCGGGATTTGCCTAAAATCAGTTGAACTCTGACCCACTATCAACATGGCTGATACAAGAGTGGATCTAATACCATTTGTAGCAGACCAGCCCGCTAGTGATATTGTCCGCTGCGGGCCTAGGCCTTCATCGATTTAAAATGCTTCACTAGGGTCTAAGGCTTGTTAACTTATATACCCAACATCACTCTTGTGTTTTGTCAATGTGGGACTCTGTCTAAAGTCTGGGTTGTTACAGCATCATTATGGAATGGAGAAAAAAAAACAAGTTAAATCATACAATTGGAAATTCTGTGTTTTTCATCTCTGATTTATCTTTAGGATAGGAAACACGCCAATAATTAAGAAGGGATGTAGGAGACACATATACACCAATAACTCTATATATATGCACCAAGAACCATTTCTTACTTACATACGCTATACAAATTCAAAAATAAAAAGAGAGAGAGAGAGCTAGAGTTTGAAAAAAGAGAGAAGCATAACAGAATGAGCGCTTCAAGTTCATCGAACATTTCCAATGAAGATTATTGGAAATTATTTCGTGGAATGTCAGTCACTATTATGAGGAAAATATATTTAGAAAAGAGGCAATAGAAGCGTACCTATGGATGCACAAACCTCACTTGGTAATACTGCAAGAGTGGGAAACGCACATCAAATGGAAATCTAGCACTAAACATGAAAACTTGGTGTTACTATTGGAAAAAGAACGCATCAACTGTGATATATATTTTAGATATCACAAAGAAAAACCCAGAGGGATTGACAAATATATATTGGCAAATATTCAGCTGGTTAAATATCCATCGGTTAAGTTCAAATTTCATGGAGTTTAGGGAGATCTAACATATGGTCTAAGATTTAGAACCATTAAAATTGACACCACATCCTGAGTAACGTAATAAATTATATGATACATCATGACCTATGATCGGGGGATGCTAACCTAATCCGCCAAATAGATAGAAGCATCAGATCTCCAAATACAAAAGAGCAGATGAGTAATTTCATCAATTTTACGGCTAGCCCCGGTATTGGAGATTTAGATTTCAGCCCCTTTACATACGGAGATACCAAATCTCCACAAATATTATCTAAACTTGATAGGATAATCTGCACTTCAAAATTTTACACTTCATTTGAACGTGTAACACCAACGATTCTAGGAAGCGACATTTCGAACCATATGCCGATAACGTTGAGGTTGGCACGCTCAAGTAAAGTTTCACAAGTGAGGAAGAAAAAATTGGTATCCAAATAGGCCCTATGTGAGAATTAAGTCCAATTGAAGTTGTGTTGGTTTTGTGAAACTACAAGATTGGCAGTTCTCTTCTCTTAACCCCCCATTCCCCCTTTTTTTCTGGGCCATGAACAATGGAATTCTACTGATGCTTTCAATCAGGGGTATTCATAAGAACCCGAAAAATCAAACCAAACCAAAAAAAACCGATACTTTTTAGGTTTGGTTTGGTTTCGGTTTTGAATTTTAAAAATCGATCAAATTTGGTTTGGTTTTGTTTTTAATCAATAAATAATCGAAAAGGCTGAACCAAACCAATTATAAAAGTAGCTATTTAAATTTATTATTACACACACACACACACACACACACACACACACACACACACATATATATATATATTATATAAAGTTTCTAAAATTTTATGGTACATATTAGTCATTTGTATTTTTAGTCTAGTTCTTTGCTATTATAATAATCTAATTCTTTGCCTTTACATTCTAGTTTGATTGGTAGTTTTCTTTTACTAAGTACAAGAGTTTATTTCATGTTAAAATAATCGATTTTTAATTGAGTACTTAAATTATTCATCACTATTTAATTCAATTATCATCAATATAACTTGAAAATGATAGATTTCTCACAGAGCAATTGATTTGATAGTGTTACTTGAAAATGTAGTCGCGAGAATATGCGTTTGGTAGTGTATGTCTCATATTTAACCAAAAAATGATAAATAACCGATAAAACTGAAAAACCGAAAAACATCGACATAAACCGAATCTAGAAAAAGTCGACTCAATTGGTTTGGTTTGGTACCAATATTGGAAACACCCACTTACTTGGTTTGGTTTCTTTTTAGGGAAAAACTGACCCAAACCGAACCATGAAAACCCCTAGTTGTGTCATAGCGAGGGCTCAAGTCAAGTTTTCATATTTCCAAAATTGAGCTCTGCAGAAAGATATAAGCAAATTTGCAAGTAGATGAAAACACCGGTTGCGGTAATATATTAACCTCTTAATATTGTACTTGAGAAGCTAAAGTTTAAAAAAAGACAGTAAATAGAACAAAGGAAGATCTCAAATCTTTTACATTAAAGTTCTAGAGTACTACAAAGTATCAAAGAAAGCTGAAGATGTACTTCATATGAAGTTGAATTTATTTGGTCCCTATTTTATATAGGAGCAGTCTGAATCTGTAACACCCCAAACAGAGTCCCACATTGGCAAAACACAAGAGTGGTATCAGAGCCCTCTTGTGTTTTGGCGATGTGGGACTCAGTCTAAAGTCTTGGGTGTTACATACACCCCATCTTATGGACTCAGCGTCCTCACTGAAGTTTTCCCCACCGTATGGGATTCCCCTAGACTCAGCACTGAGGTTTGCCCTGCCTAACCGGGATTTGCCTAAACTCAGTTGAACTCTGACCCACCATCAACATGGGTGACATAATAGTTGCTCGGATACCATTTATAGCAGATCAGACCGCTAATGATATTGTCCGCTTCGGGCCTAGGCATTCACGGATTTAAAATGTGTCACTAGGGTCTAAGGCTTGTTGATTTATATACCCACCATCACTCTTGTATTTTTTCGATGTGGGAATCTGTCTAAAGTCTGGGTGTTACAGCATCATTATGGAATGGAGAAAAAAAACAAGGTAAATAGTACAACGTGAAATTCTATGTTTTTCATCTTTGAATTATCTTTAGGATAGGAAACGCGCCAATAATTAAGATGGGGTGTAGGAGATGCATATACACCAATAACTCTATATATATGCACCAGGAACTATTTCTTACTTACAGACGCTATACAAATTCAAAAATAAAAAGAGAGAGAGAACTAGAGTTTGAAAAAAGAGAGAAGCATAACAGAATGAGCGCTTCAAGTTCATCGAACATTTCCAATAAAGATTATTGGAAATTATTTCATGGAATGTCAGTCACTATTATGAGAAATATTGTAATGATTCGACTTGTTGTTTTGAGTAATTACTCTCCTCTATACTATTTGAAGTCTTGAATAGCTTCATATGATGTATTATGACTTGTGTGGAAAATTTGAGGTCAATCGAACTTGATTTGCTATGTTTCGGCATCGAACCTAGGATGTTTCGACATCACTTCTTCGAGTATTATGGTATCATATTAATAAAATGAGCTCCAAATTAAGTTTTTATTGAATTATTAGATCCATATTGAAATTATGGATCCATATCAAAAAGAATCGTCGAATTCGGACATCGTATGAGAGAGTTATGCCCATTTCCGTGTCAAGAATGATTTCCTGTCAGCACCCAGGGTAGCGTGGAGCGCTATACCTGGTGCTGGGACTGCTGGAGGTACTGGAAAGGGTGCCACAAGCAGCGCCCCATGCCACCTGTGGCGCCACAGACGTAAAAACCCCATAAAATAGGGGTTTTCATCCATTTTTGACAAAACAAAGCTGGGGAGCTCGGTGAAGGCGATATTTGGGCGATTTTCACAGGAAAATATTGGGGTAAGTGTTCCTTATTCTATATTGATTATATTTCATGATTCCATATTCGTTTACATCATGAATCTGGGAATTTATGGAAGAAAAATTAGATTTTTATAAAATCTTCCAAAAATATAAAATGAAGATTTGATAGTCAATCCGATGTCGGAATTTGATAATTTTTGTATGGTTGGACTCGTATCGGAATGGGTGTTTGGATTTTGTGAGTTTCGTCGGATTCCGAGACATGGTCTCCACTGTCGATATTTCGAGCGGAGTTGGGAATTTTTGTAAATTGTTAAATTGTAAGCATTAGAGTAAGTTGTTATTAATTTGCACGTTATTTGAATAGATACGAGTCGTTTGGCTTGAATTGAGGAGATAGGAAGGCGTATGGAGGTTGATACGCATGGAATGAAATTTCCGGAGTATTGTACAGATTGCTCGGTATTGGATTTGGCTTGTTCGAGGTACGTAACTCTTCTAATCTTGGAGCTGAGGGTATAAACCCTGCGTTATATGTGTTATGTGTTTGGTGTTGAGGTGACGCACATGCTAGGTGACAACCGTGTGAACTATGATTCCATTATTCCTGTGGTACCGTGTAGTTACCTGAACGTATCTGAAATCATGGAAATCTCTACATACTAGAGCTATTTAGCTGAGAATCATGTTAAAATGATGTTGAGGCTATATGCCAGTATTATTCAGACCCACAGAGGTCATATTGTTGTTGAATTTGTTTAAATTGAAATTTTAAAATTCAGTCATGTTCATTCATTTCATATCATCTCTCAGTCTATGTTGCTATTTATTGATTCATCATATCATCATTTTGGGCTGGTTTCATGACATTGTAAGCCCGAGAGACTGGAGAGATTGATGACTGAGTGAGGCCGGGGGCCTGATTGTGAGGATAATTATGGGATCGGGTTGCACGCCATAGTGGGCCATATTGGCTTTATATACTTTATTAGTATGGGATCGGGCTGCACGCCGCAGCAGGCCAGATTGGCTTATTATAGCACGTGAGTTGTCCGTGTGGATACTGATATTTATACTATATCACGCGAGTTGTCAGTGCGGATCTAGATATTGATACTATAGCACGTGAGTTGTCCGTGCGGATCCAGATACTGATACTATAGCACGTAGATGTTCGTGCGGATCCAGATATTTATACTATAGCACATGAGTTGTCCATGCAGCACGTGAGTTGTCCGTGCAATTTATAGCGCTTGGGCTGAAGGAGGCCCTCCGGAATCTGTACACGCCCCCAGTGAGCGCAGGTACCTACTGAGTGCTAGTGCCGAGTGCCGAGCAATTGGGAGGATTCAGTGACTGTGAGGACTGAGTGACTGGGAGGACTAAGTGACTGGAAGACTGATTGGAATGATACTTTGAGAGTATGCATATGGTTTTATCACCGAGTTGCATCGTATTGACATGCACACTAGACATACATGCATAGAGATGCATATTTCTCATGTTGTATGGTGTTACGTCATTCATGACTTCTCACACATATTGACATATGGGCATATTGATGCATTTTCCACTGGCTATGTGAAAACAAAATGAAACATCTTATTTATTGTTGAAAGGAATTTTTGAAAAATTAATATTTTCAAACTTACTAATACTTTTGGAAATTTCGGTAAAAGACTTGAGTTTTCACTTATACACTTCAAAGGCAGAGCTATTTTCAGAAATCATGATTAAGTTGAACATGTTATTTATGAATTATTACTTGTGCTGCTTTAAATTATATTATTATGAAATATTGTTGGCTATTGGTGTTGGACCCCGACTTGTGTTCCAGCTCGTCACTACTTTCAACCTAAGGTTAGGTTTGTTACTTATTGAGTACATGGGGTCGGTTGTACTCAGACTACACTTCTTCACCTTGCGTGCAAATATTGGATATTGATGTTGCTGTGATCGACGGGAGCTGGATTTGAAGATGTACCTGTGTTTTGATCATAGCTGCCGCTTGTTCATGGCAGCCTTGGATTTATAAGAATCTGTTTATGTACATTTCGAACAGATGATGTATTTATTTCATACTAGTTTTGTAAATTCTAATCTTAGAAGCTCATACTACCAGTCCTTGGAAAATATTTGTATAAAAGCGGTGTATTATCATTTCTTATCTAATAAATTTCATTAAGTTGGATAATGGTTAATTGTCTTACCTGACGGGTTGGGTTAGGTGCCATCACGACTAGGTGGATTTTGGGTCGTGACAATTTTGTATCAGAGCTCTAGGTTCATAGGTTCTACAAGTCATGAGCAAGTGTCTAGTAGATTCTTGTGGATCGGTATGATGACGTCCATACTTATCTTCGAGAGGCTACAGGGCATTTAGGATAATTTCCATCTTTCTTTCCTTATCATGCTAAATTGATTTAGCTTGAAAGATAACTCTTTGAATTCCTTCCACGCATTCGTGTGCGCATGTGAGCGCTCGGTATCAGATGTGCACCGCTGACTTGTGATTCCATGAACGAGGTTCGATATGTGTATTATGTGTTTTGGTAATGGGCCAGTCTGGAGGACTTGAGGCCAGGTTAAGACTGCATCTTAAGCTTTGTAGCTTCAGTTGTGTGAACTTGTAAATTTGGACTTTTACGTCCGGTAGTGTCCCTATGAGTGGAATTTGTGGCTCGATGAGCGGTAGAATGACCATATGCTGAGTATGATGTGATTGCGTGATGTGTCCATATGGTTTGAATATGACGGGATGAGTTTTTTGGGGATGTGAAAAAGACTATTGGGTGCTTGATTTGTGTCTTGATATGATGTATAGTCTCGGGTTATGAGTGTGTTGAAAGAGTTTTCATGTTGTTTAAATGTGGAATGAAGTAGATTTTTCATGTCTTGTGGTGAGTTTAGACCTTGGAAGATTAAGTGATGGCGTAGTAATTGTGGCTGTGAAAGGTTATGGAGAGATGTCAGTTTGAAGCTAAGCTTGTGGGTTATCACCTGCGAGGTAAACTACGGATGTGCGGTCATTATGATGTTGTGTGAAGGCTTTCATTTCTACCAGCGGGGTGTACGTGTTGAGATTTGAATTTGAATCTTGTTGAGAAAGTTGACTTGACTGTCAAGAGAAATAAATGCGATCTTAGCGGATGATTGAGGTATTTTATAGTTGGTGTGGCATGAGCTTGAGAAATATTTTCGTTGAACTAATTACAGTATTATGGCAGTAATAGAGTATGGATATTGTGAGTTATGGAATGTTTTGTTCTACGGCTTTGAGCCAAGTGGGGGAGTCTGTTATCTACGATTTGATTGCACGATTATGTGTTGTATTGATTTTGGTCTCAGGCGTACTTGTGAATTAATTATGACTTGCAGAGGTTGAGATCGAGGATGACTCGAGCAAGGAAATTCCTAGATACGGGTTATATTCCACTTTATGAGCATATGAAAATTACCGAATTAGTTGAGTTGTTATTCGTGACGAATGTAGTGTGCACGGTGTATGAATTTGCTCTGTTATGTTAAGGCATGGTTACTTCTTTGGGGTGTTGTTGTACTAATTGAGCATAGGCAGTTCGGCCCGTTTGGGCAGTGCAATTGAGATTTGAGCAGAGTGGATGACTCTCGAGAAAGTTCAAATGGATTCAAGATTAATATGTAGCAACTGAGAATTTTTGGCGGATTTGTATATGGCTAGAATCTGAGATTTAAGTTGGATGGTATCGAGACTTGTGGCATTTTTTATATCATTATGGATTTTATATTTATGTATTAGGAAGGTGAAGGAAACGACTTTAGACTAAACTAAGGTATTTTCAAAGTACGTGTCTCGGTTGTGGTATTTATGGGGGCGCTTAAGAAGAATACAATGGCTTATGGGCCTTAGGGCGATGTGATTTTATGTTAGGATGTCTTGTAGTGAGCTTTGGGTAAGGATAGTGGTGTTCTGACAAGGAGAAGTGATAACTTGAGGATAATTCAGAAGAAACTCGGAGAAAATAGAATGACTGGGTAGTAGGCTGGACCAGTATGGTAATATTATGATCGGATATTCGGTAATTATGATGTGGTGAGACTTTACAGATGTTTTGGTGGCAATATTCTTAGGTTTGGTGACCTGCATGGCTTGGTAGAGTTAGGGAGATTCAGCTCTAATAGCTTGGTTATGTGCAAATGGATTTCAAAATGTTCTTGATGATTTCTACCATGTCTATAACCGGATGTTTTCTACCGGTGAGGAGAACATGTTGTGTATTGTGATTTCCTTCTGGAAGGAAGCAAGATAAAGGTTTCTAACTAATCGGGTATGTAATTTGCTGGTTACTCGGAGTTCAAAATGAAATTCTTATGCTTGTCACATGATGGCATGATAGATGTGGTATGTTGTGTGGGATTAAGATTTACATCTACAAGTTGGCAGTTCAGTGTTGAAGGGAAGGTCAAGAATTTTTGACAACATGGTTAGTTTCAAATATTTAGGTGAATGTTATAACTTCTTGGTAATCCCTGAGAAGGGTGCGCATTTCAGAAGGAGCATATTGTTTTGACTTACGGATGTTCATCGGTATTGCGCTACTCACCTAGTTGCTAGACTGTTGACATTCTAGTTATTGCTATGTGGCATGGAACTTTTTTGGAAGAACTCCTCGTGGAATGATTGTGCATGAGAGATATCTTAGTCATCTAATCCTAGAGTTGGGATCAGTTATGATGATTCATGCGTCTTATGAATTTAAAGACCGGGAGTTCTCAGAAGCATATTGTTTCAAGGTTGTGACCTGTTTGAAGTGATTATTTTATTTAACTCCAGTGGAGGCACTAGTTGCATTAATTATTTGGGACAACTACATGCTATGAGTGCGTATATATGTGAGGTTTGAGCCAATGTACAGGCATTAGGGGAAGTATTTTTACTCGAAATAATTCTTAGGCTATGATATGCCTAGAGTTAACTGTTAAGCATAGAGTTATAATGTTTCTCATGTTTTTACCTTTGTTGAGAACTATCTGGGTTGCACTTGAGGTTACAAGAGGCTAATTCCCTAAATAAACGGGGTAGTTACTATTTCTGTGTTAAATTGCCGATTTGAAGTGTGATAGCAGACTTTGCACATGCTTACACTATGGTGTGTTATTTATACCAGTCCAGGAGCATGAGAATCTTATTTCATTATCATATACAAGTGTACTTGTTTAATTGCTCCTGTATGATATGCTGGGACTGGAGGCATGTGACCATGCCAAGCGATTCATATTATTGGCACGTGAGTTGTCCGTGCCGTGTGTGGAAATTTTATTTCTTTGACAATTTATCGGATTTAATTTCTTTCCTTCCTCTACGATAAAAATTACATGAGCAGCATATTTGAGGAATTGTGTACATGCGCCTACAATTATCCTCTTCACGAATTTCAGGAGTTGGTTGTAAATATTAGGTTGTGGTGGTGCTAGATGAACTTGCGAAGCGGTTCTCTTCTTTGAGATATTTTTCCATTTTTGGGTGCACAGATTGCATAGTTTTTGGCTTGAGATATATTGGTGTGGTGTGTATGTTGAATAGTTATGTTTGATAATATAAGGTCATTGAACCTAGAATGGGTACTATTAGTTTGATTGCAGTATATTCGGCAAGATAATATTGAAAGTTGGCTTAGAAAGTGATTATGGTTCTGGTTGGGGAAAGAGAGCTCCATGACTTGTTGATAAGATAAGGGGTCATGAGATTCCACATGTTTCTTATATTATCGGCAGTGCACGAAGGTTTTTGAATGAGCTGTTGTTTGATATGTGGTTTAATACCGGTATCGGGATTGGTTTAAGAAATTATAATGATTAGAAATTATTGCGAGTATGCGAGTTATGTGGTATATCATGTGATTGCATCTGGATCTATGGTTAAGGCCAAATACAACTTATTAAGACTCATACAGTGTGTGGATGTGAGATTCGAGCCTTGAAAAGAAATTTTTAGATGTTAAAAAATTGGATTCCAAGGTTAATGGACTAAGGCTAAATTAGTGATTTTCAGTTATGTGGTGTTGTCAGGCCTATATGGTATAGGGTGACGTGGGATCACCCCCGGGTATGTACGTGGTAAGTTAGAATAGTGATTTGATGGCTTGGAAAATAACTCTTGGCACGTTAGAGGACGAACGTATGTTTAAGTGGGGGAGAATGTAACGACCCGATTTGTAGTTTTGAGTAATTACTCTCCTTTATACTGTATGAAATCTTTAGTAGCTTCATATTATGTATTATGGCTTGTGTTGAGGTCAATCGAAGTTGATTTGCTATGTTTTGACATCAAACCTAGGATGTTTCGACGACACTTCTTCGACTATTATGGTATCACATTAAGCAAATGAGCTCCAAATTCAGTTTTGATTAAATCATTAGATCCGTATTGAAATTACGGAGCCACAACAAAAAGAATCATCGAATTCGGACATCGTATAAGAGACTTATGCCCATTTGCGTGTTGAGAATGATTTCCTGTGGCCGTCAGTGCCCAGGGTAGCGTGGGGCGCTTTCCCTGGCACTGGGACTGCTGGAGGTACTGGAAAGGGTGCCACAGGCAGTGCCCCAGGCCACCTGTGGCACCACAGACGTAAAAACCCCATAAAACAGGGGTTTTCGGCCATTTTTGACAAAACAAAGTTGGGGAACTCGGTGAAGGCGATTTTTGGGCGATTTTCACGGGAAAACATTGGGAGTAGTGTTCCTTATCCTATATTGATTATATTTCATGATTCTATATTTATTTACATCATGAATCAATGAATTTACGGAAGAAAAATCAGATTTTTATAAAATCTTCCAAAAATGTAAAATGAAGTTTTGAAGGTCAATTCGATGGCGGAATTTGATAATTTTTGTATAGTTGGACTCGTATCGGAACGTGTGTTCAGATTTTGTGAGTTTCGTCAGATTCTGAGATATGGGCCCCACTGTCGATTTTTCGAGCGGAGTTGGGAATTTTTATGAATTATTAAATTGTAAGCATTAGAGTAAGTTGTGATTAATTTGCACATAGTTTTTGAATAGATACGAGTCGTTTGGCTTGAATTGAGGTGATAGGAAGGCGTATGGAGGTTGATACGCACGGAATGGAATTTTCGGAGTATTGTACAACTTGCTCGGTATTGGATTTGGCTTGCTCGAGGTAAGTAATTCTTCTAATCTTGGAGCTGAGGGTATAAACCCCGAATTATATGTGTTATGTGTTTGGTGTTGAGGTGAGGCACATGCTAGGTGACGAGCGTGTGGGCATGCACCGTGTGAACTGTGATTCTGTTATTCCTGTGGTACTGTGTAGTTACCTGAACTTATCTGAAATCATGGAAATCTCTACGTACTAGAGCTATTGAGCATTGAATCATGTTAAAATCATATTGAGGCTATATGCCAGTATTATTGAGACCCACAGAGGTCATATTGTTTTTGAATTTGTTTAAATTGAAATTTTAAAACTTAGTCATGTTCATTCATTTCATATCATCTTTCAGTCTTGTTGCTATTTATTGATTCATCATATCATCATTTTGGGCTGGTTTCATGACATTGTGAGCCTGAGAGACTAGAGAGATTGATGACTGAGTGAGGCCGAGGGCCTGATTGTGAGGATAATTATGGGATCAGGCTGCACGCCGAAGCAAGCCATATTGGATTTACATACTTTATTATTATGGTATCGGGCTGCACGCCGCAGCATGCCAGATTGGCTTATTATAGCACGTGAGTTGTCCGTGAGGATACAGATATTGATACTATAGCACGTGAGTTGTCCGTGTAGCATATGAGTTGTTCGTGCGGATCCAGATATTGATACTATAGCACGTGAGTTGTCCGTGCGGATCCATATATTGATACTATAGCATGTGAGTTGTCCGTTCAGCACATGAGTTGTCCGTGCAGATCCAGATATTTATTCTATAGCATGTAAGTTATCTGTGCATCATGTGAATTGTCCGTTCGGTTTATAGCGCTTGGCTGAAGGAGCCCCTCCGGAGTCTATACACACCCCCGGTGAGCGCAGGTACCTACTGAGTACGAGTGCTGACTGACGAGTGCGAGTGCCGAGCGATTGGGAGGATTGAGTGACTATGAGGACTGAGTGACTGTGAGGACTGAGTGACTGGGAGGACTGAGTGAATTGATACTCTGAGAGTATGCATATGGTTTTATCACCGAGTTGCATCACATTAACATACACACTTGATATACAGGCATAGAGATGCATTTTCCTCATGATGTACAGTATCACGTCATTCATGACTTCTCACACATATTGGCATATGGGCATATTGATGCATTTTCCACTGGCTATGTGGAAAAAAAATGAAACATCTTATTTATTGTTGAAAGGAATATTTGAAAAATTACTATTTTCAAACTTACTCATAGTTTTGGCAATTTCGGTAAAAGACTTGAGTTTTCACTGATACACTTGGAAGGCAGAGCTATTTTCAGAAATCATGATTAAGTTGAGCATGTTATTGTTGAATTATTACCTGTGCTGCTTTAAATTATATTGTTATGAAATATTGTTGGCTATTGGTGTTGGACCCCGACGTGTGTTCCAGCTCGTCACTACTTTCAACCTAAGTTTAGGTTTGGTAGTACATGGGGTCGGTTGTACTCAGACTACACTTCTTCACCTTGCGCGCAAATATTGGATGTTGATGTTGCTGTGATCGACGGGAGATGGATTTGAAGATGTACCTGTGTTCCGATCATAGCTGCCGCTTGTTCATGGCAGCCTTGGATTTATAAGAATCTGTTTATGTACATTTCGAATAGATGATGTATTTATTTCATACCAGTTTTGTAAATTCTAATCTTAAAAGCTCATGATTTGTTCTACCAGTCTTTGGGAAATATTTGTATAAAAGCAGTGTATTATCATTTTTATCTTAATAAATTTCATTAAGTTGGACAGTGGTTAATTGGGTTACCTGACGGGTTGGGTTAGGTGCCATCACAACTAGGTGGATTTTGGGTCGTGACAAAAATACAATTAGAAAAGAGGCTATAGAAGCGTATCTACGAATGCACAAACCTCATTTGGTAATACTGCAAGAGTGCGAAACGCACGTCAAATGGAAAATTAGCACTAAACATGATAACTTGGTGTTACTATGGGACAAAAAACGCATCAACTGTGATATATCTTTTAGATATCACAAAGCAAACGCCAAATGGATTGACAAATATATATCGGCAAATATTCAGCTGGTTAAATATCCATCAGTTAAGTTCAAATTTCATGGAGTTTATGGAGATCTAACATATGGTCTAGATTTAGAACCATTAAAATTGACACCACATCCTGAGTCACGTAATAATTTATATGATACATCAT
This sequence comes from Nicotiana otophora, assembly GCA_000715115.1. Lineage (NCBI taxonomy): Eukaryota > Viridiplantae > Streptophyta > Magnoliopsida > Solanales > Solanaceae > Nicotiana > Nicotiana otophora. Next base: position 25,342 of record AWOL01S0015953.1, on the reverse strand, counting down.
GACCTAAGACCGGGGGATGCTAATCTAACCATCAGAGAGAAGCATCAGATCTCCAAATACAAAAGAGCATATGAGTGACTTCATCATTTTTACGACTAGCCCCAGTATTTTAAATTTAGATTTCAGCCCCTTTACATATGGAGATACCAAATCACCGCTTGATATGATAATCCGGACTACAAAATTTTACACTTCATTTGAACGTGTAACACCAACGATTCTAGGAAGCTACATTTCAAACCATATGCCGATAATGTTGAGGTTGGCATGCCCAGGTAAAGTTGCACAAGTAGAGATGAAAAAATTGGTATCCAAATAGGCACTATGTTAGAATTAAGTCCAATTGCAGTTTTGCTAGTTTTGTGAAATTATGAGATTGGCAGTTCTCTTCTCTTCACCCCCTCCCCTTTTTTCTGGGCCATGAACAATGGACTTCTACTAATGCTTTCAATTATGGGGCTTCATAAGAACCCGATAAATCGAACCAAACTGAAAACTGAACCAAACAGACCAAAACAAATGATACCCTTTAGGTTTGGTTTGGTTTTAATTTTGAATTTTAACAACAGATCAAATTTGATTTGGTTTTGGTTTTAATAAAAAAAATAACCGAAAAAGCCAAACCAAACCGACTATAAAAGTAGCTATCTAAATTTATTATTACACCTATATATATGTATATTTTTATATAAAGTTTCTAAAATTTTATGGTACATATTAGTCATTTGTATTTTTAGTCTAGTTCTTTGCTATTATAATAATCTAATTCTTTGCCTTTACATTCTAGTTTGATTGGTAGTTTTCTTTTACTAAGTACAAGAATTTATATAATGTTAAAAATAATCGATTTTTAATTGAAAGAATTACAAGAAAATACGGGTGACTTCACACCATAACAAAAAATAGCCTATGTTTTTAAGTTTTACCCGACCTAGCCCATATTTTACATATTTTGAAAGCACTAGCATATTCAAAATCTGTGTTCTTACAGCCATTGCTTCTAAAAGATATGGAGTTAAATATGTGTTCTCACAACTATTGCTTTCACTCTCTCTTCTTCTGACATCTTCTACATATGCTTCAAGGGGACGTCCGAGATTACTGCTTCTCCCCTTGTATCACCTAGTTGCAATGTAAGAAAATTGAAGAGTAGAAGTCCACCATTGAAGGCCATTCAAAGCTTTGCTTTTGAAAATAGGATTGTTTTGCGTTTGTTAGTTGTTTGGATTGGGTGTTGTTCCAATTGATTGAAATTATCAAAAGGAACACAAAATTTAAATTTGAAGTGATTTGGAGTAGATTTGAGCAAGATTTGAGTTAAATTTCAGAAAAGACGCAAGGAAAAAGACGAAGTCAGTTTTTTGTATAATTATGTATAATCTTGTATAAGAGTGTATATGAGTATATAAATACATCTTATACACTTTTATACACCTTTATACAAGAGTCTGTAGACGAACTTCTTCAACAATTTTCAGTTGTAATTCTTGTTCAAAACCAGTCCAAGTCTCAATTAAATGACTTCAAATTTTATATACAACCTCCTTATACTATTTATAATAAGTCTAAATAATACCCACTCCAAATTTCTCACAAAATCAAATTCGGAATTTAAACCCACATATTTAAGCTTGTTAAAAATCGAATTTTCACCACCCAAATGGATTTGGTTTGTTGAACTAATATTTGAGTCACAGTTATTGATTCGAAAATTAACTTAAAAGTTTGAGAAATCCTTTTTAAAAATTAAATAGTAATTTCGAGAACCTATTGAAGTTGAATGTTGAATCCTAACCTATTATTTTTGGGTTAGTTGCTTGTAAATTGAAATATGGGCTATAAAATTGAAAAGTAGGGAGCCCAGTTGTTCTTATGTGAAATGTTTCCTTTTTAATTGAGTACTTAAATTCCTCATCACTATTTGATTCAATTATCATCAATAAAACTTGAAAATGATAGATTTCTTAAAGAGCAATTGATTTGATAGTGTTACGTTAAAAATGTAGTCGCCGGAATATACATTTGGTAGTGTATGTCTCATATTTAAGAAAAACACCGATAAATAACCAAAGAAACAATAAATAACCAAAAAAACCAAACAAATGACAAAAACCGACATAACTCGAATCGATAAAAAACCGACTCAATTGGTTTGGTTTGGTTCCAATATTTGAAAAATCCACTTACTTGGTTTTGGTTTCTTTTTAGGGAAAAACCGACCCAAACCGAACCATGAACACCCCTAGTTGTGTCATAGCGAGGGCTCAAGTCAAGTTTTCATATTTCTAAAAGTGAGCTCTGCAGAAAGCAGTAAGCAAATTTGCAAGTAGATAAAAACACTGGTTGCGGTAATATATTACCTTCTTAATATTATACTTGAGAAGATAAAGTTTAAAAAAAGACAGTAAAGGGAACAAAGGAAGATCTCAAATCTTTTACATTAAAGTTCTAGAGTACTACAAAGTATCAAAGAAAGTTGAAGATGTACTTCATACGAAGTGAATTTCATTTGGTTCCTATTTTATAAAGGAGCAGTCTACTTCTGTAACACCCCGGACAGAGTCCCATATTGGCAAAACACAAGAGTGGTATCAGAGCCCGCTAGTGATATTGTCTGCTCCGGGCCTATGCCTTCACGAATTTAAAATGCGTCACTAAGGTCTAAGGTTTGTTGACTTATATACCCACCATCACTCTTGTGTTTATCGATGTGGGACTCTGTCTAAAGTTTGGGTGTTACAACATTATTATGGAATGGAGAAAAAAATAAGGTAAATAATACAACTGGAAATTCTGTGTTTTTCATCTCTGAATTATCTTTAGGATGGGAAACACACCAATAATATTAAGGTGTGTAGGGTACGCATATAAAGCAAGAACTCTATATATATATATATGCACCAAGAACCATTTCTTACTTACAAACGCTAAACAAATTCAAAAAAAAAACAAAAAGAACTAGAGTTTGAAAAAATAGAGAAGCATAATAGAATGAGCGCTTCAAGTTTATCGAACATTTCCAATGAAGATTATTGGAAATTGTTTTGTGGAATGTCACTCACTGTTTTGAGAAAAATATATTTAGAAAAGAGGATATAGAAGCATATCTACGGATGCACAAACCCCACTTGGTAATACTGCAAGAGTACGAAACGCACATCAAATGGAAAAGTAGCACTAAACATGAAAACTTGGTGTTACTATGGGACAAAGAACGCATCAACTGTGATATATCTTTTAGATATCACAAAGCAAATGCCAGATCAATTGACAAATATATATCTGCAAATATTCAGCTGGTTAAATATCCATCGGTTAAGTTCAAATTTCATGGAGTTTGTGGAGATCTAACATATAGTCTAGATTTAGACTCAGTACTGAGGTTTTCCCCGCCTAACTGGGATTTATATAAACTCAGTTGAACTCTGACCCAACATCAATATGGCTGAAAAAATAGTGGCTCTGATATCATTTGTAGTACACCAGCCTGCTAGTGATTTTGTTCGCTCCGGCTCTTGGCCTTCACGGATTTAAAACGCGTCAATAGGGTCTAAGGCTTGTTAACTTATATACCCAGCATCACTCTTGTGTTTTTCCGATGTGGGACTCTGTTACACCCTACATTTTCGTATGTAAAAATACATCGTAAGCAAACTAATGTAGGACCAAAAATGAGATAATATTTAAAAGTATATAAAGTAAGTTAATCATGTTACCTATGAGGTTACAAATATTGAAGATCATGAACAACAAGTACAAAGAGGGTTGGACAGTTCAGAAGCTAAATCAATTGAAGAAAACAATGTTTCGTCGAAAGTCGACAAGTTGGGAATGTTATAACATATACCTTTGGGGTGAGACTAGGGTGCTTAACATGATAAGGAGATTATGTTATGATTTATATTAGTCGTATGACATCCGTGTGTTATGTTTTGAAGTCAAGCGAGTTGTGGAACAAAAGTCGATGAAAG
>AWOL01S0015953.1:0-19524 GCA_000715115.1 Nicotiana otophora | reverse complement strand
GCGCTAGTTTCCATTCAGTTTTATATTTTGCTTCGCAAATTGTCTTGCAAGGTGGCCCCATGGCCAAAGTATGACATTATATGTTCAGAGTCCCTTAGTCGCAATTTGGTACGCCAGGTTAGGTGAGGCACCGGGTGCTGGTCTCGCTCCTAGGTTCGGGGCGTGATAGTGGTAAAGACCATTCTTAAGTACTTAAGAAGGATTAAAGACCAATTACTCATTTATCGAGATTCTGAGTTAAAACTTGAAGGTTATATTGATGCAAACTTCTCTTCAGATAGAGATGATAGAAAATCTATTTCTGGTTATATATTCACCTTAAATAGTGGTGCAGTGAGTTGGAAAAGTTCCAAACAAGCTACAGTAGCTGATTCAGTGACTTTAGCAGAATATATAGCCGCTAGTGAAGCTACTAAGGAAGCTGTATGGATTAAAAGGTTCTTAACTAAACTTGATGTGGTTACTTCAATATAAGGTGCAGTTCCATTGTTGTGTGACAATACTGGAGCCATTGCTCAAGCAAAAGAACCAAGATCACACTAAAAATCCAAACACGTTCTGCAAAGGTATCACTTGATAGGAGAGATCATTGAACGTGGAGACGTCGAGATTCAAAAGGTTGATGGAAAGGAAAATGCTGCAGACCCATTCACTAAAGCTCTTGGAGCAAAGGAGTTTGACAAGCACAAGTGGAAATTGGGAATGAAGTACAAGAGCGATTGGCTCTAGAGCAAGTGGGAGATTGTTACAGATATATTAGATATGCCCTAGATCCAATCTCATATTTGATGATTTGAACATATTTTTGTGAATTGTATTTGATATAAAAATATATGGATGTCACGACCCAAATCTCCCTCTGTAGGATGTCGTGATGGCACCTAGTCTTTGGTACTAGGTAAGCCTAATATTTACTGAAATAACAACAATATTAATTAACGAGTGACAAATACCAAATATGAATCTATATACAATACTTACAATCCAAAAACCGGTAGTATTGTAATGACCCGACCGGTCGTTTTGAGTATTACAACCCCGTTTACTGCTCAAATTGTACTTCACAGCTGTTTTGTGAATTGCCGGGGTAAATGGTTCAGGTCCGGTGAGGTTTTGGAATGAATTGGACCATTTAGTTCCAAGGTTTAAAGCTTAAGTTATAATGAACGGATGTCAACTTTATATGTCAACGAACCCAGAATGAAGTTTTGATGATTCTAATAGCTCCGTAAGGTGATTTTGGACTTAAGAGCATGTCCGGAAAATTATTTGGAGGTCCGTAGTGGAATTAGGCTTGAAATGTCGAAAGATGAATTTTTGGGAAGTTTGACCGGGGGGTTGCCTTTTTGATATAGTGGTTGGAATCTGATTCTAGAAATTTGAATAGGTCCGTAATGTGATTTGATAGGTTTCGGCATCGTTTGTAGAATTTGGAAATTTTGAAATTTATTTGGCTTGAATCCGTGTGTAGTTCGTATTTTTGAAGTTGTTTGATGTGATTTGAGGCCTTGAGTAGGTCTGTGGTGTATGTTAGGACTTGTTGGTGTATTTGGACAGGATCCCGAGTGGCTCAGGTGAGTTTCAGATGGTTAACGGATCAAATTCAACTTGAAACATTTCTAGAACTATTGCCTACTGGTGTGATCGCACCTGCGAAGCTTTTGATTGCAGGTGCAAAGCCGCATGTGCGCGAAATCAGTCGCAGAAGCGGCCAAGTGTGGAACTGGGCAGTGCTCGCAGGTGCGAGGAATTTTCCGCATCTGCGAGGCCGCAGGTGCGAAGGGGAATACGCATCTGCGAGCCTGCAGATGCGAGAAGGCACCGCAGATGCAAGATTTAAGAAGGTCAGCTATTTCCAGAGGCACGCAATTTTGTCCGCAGAAGTGAGGTTCGTAGGTGCGACCCCTTGTCCACAGATGCGAAAATCGCTGGGACAGAACCTTAAATTCGAGGGTTCGACATTTTCACCCATTTTCGGATTTTGGAGCTCGGGTTGGGCGATTTTGGAGAGGAAATGTTCCACATATTATGGGGTAAGTGTTTTTAACTCCTTTGTGATTATATTCCATGAATTAATATTCATTTTTGCTGTAAGATTATTGAATATTCAAGAGAAATAGAAGGAAATTTCTATAATGTCACAAAACAAAATTTTCAAGTTTGAATACCGATTTGGAATCAGATTAAAGTGAAATTAGTATGGTTGAACTTGTAATTGGATGGGTTGTCGTATTTTGTGAGTTTTGTCGGATTTCGAGACGTGGGCCCCACAGGTGATTGTTGGGGCGTAATTACGGATTTTGTGGAAAATATTAGCATTTTGATATGAAATTAATTCCTATAAATTGTGTGGACTGAATCAAATTTATTGTGGTAGATTTAGCCATTAGGGAGTTGATACGCGCATAATGGGATTTCTGGAGCATTGTTTAGCTTGCTCGACATTGGATTCGTCTTGTTCGAGGTAAGTAACTCTTCTAATCTTGGAGTTGAGGGTATGAACCCTGAATATATGTATTTCATAAATTGTTGGGAGATGACGCAAATGATAGGTAACGGGCGTGTGGAGGTGCACTATAGAAATTGTGACATAATTATTTCTCTAAAATTTTATAGTTAAATGATCTTGGCATTTTCCATGCGGTTTTATGAGTTAAAGAAATTAACTTGACAAGCATATTAAAAATCATGTTGAGGCTATGTGCTAGTATTATTGGGACCCACAGAGGTCATATTGTTGTGAATTATTTGTTTTAAATTAAAAATTCATACTCAATCATATTCATTTCATTGAATATCATATCTCAGTCTCTGTTGTTATTTATTGATACATCATATCATCATTATTCGGCTATTTTAATGACATTGTGAGCCCGAGAGACTGGAGAGATTGATGACCGAGTGAGGCCGAGGGCCTGATTGTGAGGATTATTATGTGGATCGGGGTTGCCCACCTGCAACATGATTTATATACTTTATTATTATAGCATGTGAGTTGTCCGTGTAGCACGTGAGTTGTTCGTGTAGATTATAGCGCTCGGGCTGAAGCAGCCCCTCCAGAGTCTGTACACACCCTAGTGAGCACAGGTACCTACTGAGTGCGAGTGTTGAGTACCAAGTGCTGAGTGACTGGGAGGCATGAGTGATTGTGAGGTATGCCCGAGTGGCATGAATGATGGTGAGGTATGCCCGAGAGGCATGAGTGACTATAAGGTATGCCCGAGAGGCATGAGTGACTGTGAGGTTTGCCCGAGAGGCTGTATATGAGTGATGTTTTGCCCGATGGGCTGTTTATGATTTTATCACTGAGTTGCATCGCATTGGCATGCACACATGACATACATGCATAGAGATGTATGTTTTTCATGTTGTACAACATCACATCATTCATGATTTATCACACATTTTTACAGATGTGCATAGTGATGCATTTGTTTTACACGGGTTATCCAGAATGAATGAAACATCTTATTTATTATTGAAAAGATTTTGGGAGAAATTATTGTTTTCAAACTATTCATATTTTTGGCAACTTCGAAAAACGGTTTGGGTTTTCACTGATGTATTTGAAAGGAAGAACTAGTTTTTTGAAATCATAATTTGGCTGTGCATTTTAGCTCTGAGTTACTTATGGTATTATTTGCTTTATGTTGTTCTGGACTGTTGTGGACTATTGGTTATGGACCCGACCTTGGTAGAAGCGCGTCATTACTTTCAACCTACGGCTAGCTTTGTTACTTACTTAGTACATGGGGTCGGTTGTACTGATATTATACTTCTGCACATTGCTTGCAGATGTTGGCTACGGTTGTTGTTGTGCTCGATGGTTGCGAGACTTGAAGATGTACATGCGTTCCTGTTGTAGCTGCCTCTTGTTCAGGGTAGCTTTAGATTTGTAAAAGCTATGTTTATGTATTATTCAAATAGACTATGTATTTATTTCATTTCCTCTTTGTATACTCTATTCTTAGAAGTTCATGATTTGTACTACCAATTCTTAGGGATTTTATAAGATTAAGTTCTTTATTCACTTAAATTGCTTTAATAATTATTATTGGAATTGGATAATTGAAAGTTAGCTTACCTAGTGGGTTGGGTTAGGTGCCATCATGACTAGTTGGATTTTGGGTCGTGACAAGGTGGTATCAGAGCTCTAGGTTCATAGGTTCTACAAGTCATGAGCAAGTGTCTTGTAGAGTCTTGCAGATCGGTATGATGACGTCCATACTTATCTTCGAGAGGCTACATTTCATTTAGGATATATACTTCCCATATTTCTTTCCTTATCATGCGAGATTGATTCAGCTTGAGACATAACTCTTTGAATTCCTTCCACGTATTCGTATGCGCACATGAGCGCTCGGTATCAGCAGTGCATCGCCGGCTTGTGATTCCATGAATAAAGTTTGAGATGAGTATTCTATGTTTTGGTGATGGGCTACTCTGGAGGACTTGAGGCCAGGTTTAGACCGCAAGTTAAGCTCGATAGCTTCAGTTGTAACTCGTACAATTGGACTTATATGTCCGTTAATGACCCTACACTGGAATTTGTGGCTCGACGAGTGATGGACTGGCGGTGTGATGGGTATGATGTAACTGCGGGATGTTCTAAGACGATTAGAATATAATGAGAATTGTTTCCTTGAAATGTAAAGGAAAGGCCACTGGGTGCTTGATTTTCAATTTGATGTGATGAACAATCTCGATTAATGAATGTTTTGAAGGATCTTTCACATTGTTAAATTTTGGGATATACCAAACTCTCATGTCTGGTTAATAAGTTTGGATTCAGATAGACTAAGTGATTGTATAGTAATTGTGACTACGAAAGGGTATAACAAGATACCAGTTTGAGGCTAAGCATGTGGGTTACACCCTGCGGAGTAATCTACGTAGGTGTATTCCTTATGACGTGAGTAGAGAGTTTCTTTTCTAGCGACGTGGCGTATGGGTGGAGATTTGAATTTGAATCTAGTTGAGAAAGTTGACTTGTATGTCAAGAGGATGAATACGAGCTTAGCAGATGATTAAGGTATTTTTATGGTTGGCGTTGTATGAACTTGGGAAGAAGTTTTGTTGAACTAACTGTGGCATTATGGCAGTAAGAGAGTATTGGTATTATGAGTTATGGAATGTTTTAATCTATGGCTTTGAGCCAAGTGGGGGAGTCTACTATTGACAATTTAATTTCATGGTTAGGTGTTAAAGTATAATTTTGGTCTGAGGCATACTTATGGGTTGGTTATGACTTGCAAAAGTTGAGACCGTGGATGACTCGAATAAGGAAATTCCTGGTTAAGGATTATATTGCATCTATGAGTATATGAAATTCGTAGGATGAGTGAGTTGTTATTGGTGAATGATGTAGTGCACACGGAGTATGGATTTGATATGTGGTGTTAAAGTAGAGTTACTTATTTAAGTGTTGTGGTGCTAATGGAGCACGTGTCTTTTGGCCCATTTGGGCAGTGCAATTAGATTTGATCAAAGTGGGTGACTTCCGAGAAAATTCCAATGTGTTTGAGAATTATATATAGCAATTGAGAATGTTTCCAGATTTGTGTATGGATAAAATCCGAGATTTGTGTTTGATGGTGCCTGGAATTGCGGAAATTCTATAGGACTATGGATTCTACATTTTTGTATAAGGAAGGTAAGAAGACAATTTCAAATTCACATAAGGTATTCTCAGAGTGTGTGTTATAATTGTGGTATTTTTTTTGAAGTTGCTTAAGAAGAATACAGTTGCTTATGGGTCATAGGGTGTTGTGGTTTTATGCTAAGGTTTGTAGGGTGATTTGTGGCTAAAGATCGTGGTGTTTTATCAAGAAGAAGTATCAATTTGTGACAACTGGGTAGTAGGTTGGATCAGTATGGTAATGGATATGATCGGTTCTTTGGGTGCTTATGATGTGGGGGTTTTCTACATGTGCTTTGTGGAAATACACCTGGGCTTGGCGACCTGCGTGACTTGGTTGATTTAGAGAGATTCAAGTCTAATGGCCTGATTATGTGCAAATGGATTCCAAAGTATTCTCGAGGATTCCTACCACGATTTGAGATGGGTATTTTCCTACCGGCTTGAGGAGCATGTTGAGTATTATGATTTTATACCGGATGGGATCAAATGTAAGGCTTCTGGCCAATCAGATATGTATTTTACTTGTGACTCAGAATGATTATGAGGTTCTGGTATTTTTCAAATAATGGCATGATAGATACAGTGTGTTGTGTGGGATTAAGGTTGGCGTATGCAAGGTCATGGTTTAGCTTTGAAAGGGAGGTCATAAATTCTTAGAGGGCATGAACAATTTTCGATGTTTAGAGGAATGCTATAACTATTTGGTATTGCGTGAGTAGAGTGTACATTTCAGAAGGCGCACTATGTTTTGAATTATGGATATCTCATAAGTATTGCGGCATTTTCCTAGTTGATCGACTGCTGATATTCAAATTTTGCCAAGTGGCACGGAAGAACTTTTAAAGTATTTCTCGTGGGATGATCGTGTATGAGAGAGGTGTTAGGCATTCGGGCGATGGAGATGGAATCAAATATGATGATTCGCGTGTTCTATGGATTTGGAGATTGGGATTTTCATGAGCAGATTGTTTCATGGTTGTGGATTATGAAGTTGTGGACGGAGCTATCCAGATGATAAAATATATTATGATTCAGTCATTATGGATTTTCGGAGGGATTTTTATCTATTTGTGGGTAACCCGAGTTGATTTGGAGGTCTATAGGTAGGCCCAATTAAGATGTGTATTCTACACCGAGCCGGAATGGTTGGCTTCATACTGCTATTATTAAGGGATCTGTCATTCGGTTGATGTTGAACTTATTCGTGTTCTGAAATGATCTGTGAGCTACTCCTTTATGCTATGAGGAGTTGTGATTCATTGGTTATGTGCACAGATTTTGCGGTTCTATTTGATCCTTATAGCGAATTTTGAGTGTGATAAGTATTTGGGTATTGCATGATCGATTGCGTAATGGTTATGTTCTTTCAGGTTTTGTGTGGCATTTTTGTCATTTGCCTCTCTGTGGTTATTGATTTTGAGCGGGGTGGCTTGAGGTATATATTATGGACCAGTGTTTGGAAGGGGTCATGCATTGCGACGGAGTTATGTTAAGGTATGAACCTTGTGTTAGGATCGGGTGATGGTTTTACGGTGTGTGATGAATTTTCAGCATTTCGTTGTGGCGGTACTTGTTAATCTGGCAGGGCAGTTCTCTCATTTGAGTCTTTTTTTTCATGACTGAGTACATTTGAATGGTTGCGTATTGGTGCACGGATGGCACATGTTGTGGCTCCGAGTTATATTGGTGCGGTATGTCTATGGAACAGTTATGTTTAGTAATATAAGGTCATTGGACCTGGAATGGGTACTATCAGGCTTAATTTCGGTATATTCGGGAGTATAATATTGAAAGTCGGCTCAGAAAGTGATTACGGTTCTGGTTGGGGCGAGAGAGCTCCGTGACTTGTTGATCTGGTGAGTAGTCATGAAATTTCGCGTGTTTCTTTTATTATCAACAGTGTACGAAGGTTTTGGAATGCGGTTTGGTTCGATATAGGCCTAATACTAGTATGTTGATTGATTATATCCGTGGTTATAATTATAGCTCGATGCAACTTGTTCAGACTTATACGGTGTGTAAATGTAAGATTTGTATCTTGAAAGAAATTCTAAAGGTTGGAAATTAAACTCCAAGGTTTATGGGCTAAGGTTAAATTAATGATTTTCAGTTGTATTGTGTAGTCAAGCCTATGTGAAATAGGGTGACGTGGGTTCACCCCCAGGTATGTGTGTGGTAAGATGGAACAATGATTTGATGGGTTGGAAACAACTCTTTCGCACGTTCGAGGATGAACGTATGTTTAAATGGTGGAGAATGTAACGATCCGGTAGGTCGTTTTGAGTATTACAACCCCGTTTACTGCTCAAATTGTACTTCATAGTTGTTGTGTGATTTGCTAGGGTAAATGGTTCAGGTCCGGTGAGGTTTTGGAATGAATTGGACCATTTAGTTCCAAGGTTTAAAGCTTAAGTTAAAATAGTGATCCTGATGTCGACTTATGTGTAGACGACCCCGAAATGGAGTTTTGATGATGCCAATAGCTCCGTACGACGATTTTGGACTTAGGAGCATGTCCGGAAAATTATTTGGAGGTCCGTAGTGGAATTAGGCTTGAAATGCCGAATAGTGAATTTTTGGAAAGTTTGACCGGGGGTTGACTTTTTGATATCGAGGTCAGAATTTGATTCTGGAAATTTGAATAGGTTCGTAATGTGAAATGTGACTTGTGTGCAAAATTTGAGGTCAATCAGACGTGATTTGATAGGTTTCGGCGTCGTTTGTAGAATCTGGAAATTTTGAAATTTATTAGGCTTGAATCCGTGTGTAGTTCATATTGTGAGGTTGTTTGATGTGATTTGAGGCCTTGAGTAGGTCTGTGGTGTGTGTTAGGACCTGTTGGTGCATTTAGACGGGGTTCCGAGTAGCTCGGGTGAGTTTTGGATGGTTAACGGATCAAATTCAACTTGAAACATTTCTGGAACTGCTGCCTACTGGTGTGATCGTACCTGCGAAGCTTTTGATCGCTGGTGCCAAGCCGCATGTGTGTGAAATCAGTCGCAGAAGCGGCCAAGTGTGGAACTGGGCAGTGCTCGCAGGTGCAAAGAATTTGCCACATCTGCGAGGCCGCAGGTGCGAAGGTGTTGGCGCAGATGCGGATTGGGGCTGGCGTGGGGGCGAATATAGGTGCGAAGGGGAATGCGCATCTGCGATCCCGCAGATGTGAGAAGGCGTCGCAGATGCGAGATTTGAGAAGGCCGGCTGTTTTCGCAGGCACGCAATTTTGTCCACAGAAGCGAGGGTCGCAGGTGCGACCCCTTGTCCGCAGATGCGAAAATCGCTGGGATAGAACCTTAAATTCGAGGGTTCGACATTTTCACCCATTTTGGGATTTTGGAGCTCGGGTTGAGCGATTTTGGAGAGGAAATTTTCCACACAACTTAGGGTAAGTGTTCTTAACTCCCTTGTGATTATATTCCATGAATTAATCTTCATTTTTCGTGTAAGATTATTGAATCTTCAAGAGAAATAGAAGAAAATTTCTATAATGTCACAAAATGAATTTTTCAAGTTTGAATACCCATTTGGAATCGGATTTGAGTGAAATTAGTATGGTTGAGCTTATAATTGAATGGGTTGTTGTACTTTGTCAGTTTCATAGGATTTCGAGACGTGGGTCCCACGGGTGATTTTTGGGGCGTAATTTCAGATTTTGTGGAAAATGTTAGCATTTTGATATGGAATTATTTCCTATAAATTGTGTGGACTGAATCAAATTAATTGTGGTAGATTCGAGCCATTCAGGAGTTGATACGCGCATAATGAGATTTCTGGAGCATTGTTTAGCTTGCTCGACATTGGATTCGACTTGTTCGAGGTAAGTAACTCTTCTAATCTTGGAGTTGAGGGTATGAACCCTGAATATATGTATTGCATGAATTGTTGGGAGGTGGCGCATATGCTAGGTGACGGGCATGCGGGCGTGCACTATAGAAATTGTGACATAATTGTTTCTGTGGAATTTTATAGTTAAATGATCTTGGCATTTTCCATGCAGTTTTATGAGTTAAAGAAATTGAGCTAAAAAGCATATTAAGAATCATGTTGAGTCTATGTGCCAGTATTATTGGGACCCACAGAGGTCATATTGCTGTGAATTATTTGTTTTAAATTACAAATTCATACTCAGTCATATTCATTTCATTGCATATCATATCTCAGTCTCTGTTATTATTTATTGATACATCATATCATCATTTTGGGGCTATTTTCATGACATTGTGAGCCCGTGAGACTGGAGAGATTAATGAACGAGTGAGGCCGAGGGCCTGATTGTGAGGATTATTATGTTGATCAGGGCTGCCCGCCTGCGGCATGCTTTATATACTTTATTATTATAGCACGTGAGTTGTCCGTGCAGCACGTGAGTTGTCTGTGCATATTATAGCGCTCGGGCTGAAGGAGCCCCTCTGGAGTCTGTACACACCCCCAGTGAGCACAGGTACCTAATGAGTGCGAGTGCCGAGTGCCGAGTGCTGAGTGATTGGGAGGCATGAGTGATCGTGAGGTACGCCCGAGTGGCATGAATGATGGTGAGGTATGCCCGAGAGGCATGAGTGACTGTGAGGTTTGCCCGAGGGGTTGTATATGTGTGATGTTCTGCCCGAGGGGCGGTTTATGATTTTATCACTGAGTTGCATCACATTGGCATGCACACATGACATACATGCATAGAGATGTATTTTTCTAATGTTGTACAACATCACATCATTCATGATTTCTCACATATTTTTACAGATGGGCATAGTGATGCATTTGTTTTACACGGGTTATCCGGAAGGAAAGTAAAACATCTTATTTATTATTGAAACGATTTTGGGAGAAATTATTGTTTTCAAACTATTCATATTTTTGGCAACTTCTGCAAACGATTTGGGTTTTCACTGATGTATTTGAAAGGAAGAACTATTATTTTGAAAATCATGATTTGGCTGAGCATTTTATCTCTAAGTTACTTAGGGTATTATTTGCTTCATGTTGTTATGGACTGTTGTGGACTATTAGTTATGGACCCGACCTTGGTAGAAGCTCGTCACTACTTTCAACCTACGACGAGGTTTGTTACTTACTCAGTACAAGGGGTCGGTTGTATTGATACTACACTTTTGCACATTGCGTGCAGATGTTGGCTGTTGTTGTTGTTGTGCTCGATGGTTGCGCTACTTGAAGATGTACATGCGTTCCTATTGTAGCTGCCTCTTATTCAGGGTAGCCTTAATTTTATAAAAGCTCTGTTTATGTATAATTCAAACAGAGTATGTATTTATTTCTTTTCCGCTTTATATACTCTATTCTTAGAAGCTCATGATTTGTATTACCAGTTCTTGGGGATTGTATAAGATTAAGATCTTTATTCACTTAAATTGCTTTAATAATTATTATTGAAATTGGATAATTGAAAGTTGGCTTACCTAGCGGGGTGGGATAGGTGCCATCACGACTAGTTGGATTTTGGGTCGTGACAAGTACAAGTCATAAGCTCTATTGAGTTACTAGAAAGCTTATAAATACAACTATTTTGATATAGAGAAAAAATAGTGCAAGTACAATATCAGAAGGTGACTCTGAGGCCTGCAAACGCAGAAACATGTTTACCTTGACTCTCCACAGCAAGATTCGTACTGCTAGCGATCGGTCAACTGACTCCACATTACCTAGCTTTGCACAAAAATATGTAGAAGTTTAGTATGAGTACACCACAGTCGGTACCCAGTAAGTATCAAGACTAACCTAAGTGGAGTAGTGACGAGGTACAGGCAAGACACTCACTAGTCAAATAACATGTGCTATACTAAAATAATCAAAAACAAATAGTAGTGGTAGCAACAATAATCAACTAGTGATATAAACAGTAAGGCAGCAAGAACACCATAATTATTACTCAGACGAGTAAGAAAACACAAGTACAACCAATTAAGCAAGTCTTTCAAATATAAATCTTTCACATATAATTCTTTCGAATTAATATCCTCCAAATATATTTCTTCAATTAAGTATCCTTCGAATATAAAATTCTTTCAAATAAATATCTCACATCATAACCATAAAATACTGTTTTCAGCCCCCTTTCATATTCTCACGGCACCTCGTGCCCATATCTCTATCACAACCGTACGGACAACTCTCGTGCCAAATATGTCAATACATAAAATCCGCATGATTAATTTATTTTCAATAAAGTAAGGTTACAATTTTTAAACCAAGTAAGAATTCGACAAAGAAATGAGTTTATTTTAGAAATAATTTGAGTAAAGAAAAATGACATTTCAATTTAAATAAAATATCAAATAATCTACTGATTTGGATGCAAAACTTATTAAATTAAAACATAATAGTAATTTCTTTTATTTAAAACAACTCCATCATTAAGAAAAATTACAAACCAGAAATACAAATCCTCAGAGTCTCATATGAAAAAGCCAAAGCCAACATAATACTAAGAGAAATACAAGTCACTTAATATTAATTCAAATAATACATCACGGAGAACACATGAATTCACATATTACGAAATAATAAAATAACCAAAGGCAAGTACAACCATAGAGAGATGTCAACATAAGGCACTTTCGAGATACCGTCTCGTAGTCCCAAAAGTAAATGCTCAACAGGGGATCTCCCGAGGTACCGCCTCGTAGTCCCAAAAGTAAATATGCAAGATAGGGGGATCTCCCGAGGTACCGCCTCGTAGTACCAAAGTAAATATGCAACAACAACAACAATGCCCCCCAAGCCATCACAAGTCATCACAATTCAATTCCCGGCATAGCCCACCTTGTCTCGCCACATGTGCAATAATAAAGTAAATGCCTGCCTTGTCTCGCCGCACGCGCATAATAATACTTCCACCTTGTCTAGCCACATGTGCAAAACTATATATATATAGCCCTGCTTGTCACACCACATATGCATAAATCAATAGTAACAATAGCAGGACAGAAACTTCGTGTAAACACCCGAACAAACCTCCCAATAATATAACGTGCCAATATCACATCTTATAAATTGCACCTTAGGTGCTCAAATATTATCACTTGCTACAAAAATCAACAATACATTATTTTTCACTATAAGGAGCCCATGGCTCGACCATAATGTGCACAAAAATCTTAACAAAATATCCCGGAGTGAACAACTCAACAAAATAATATTTCACAAAAAAATCAAAGTGGCAATCACACCAAATCATTGTATAAAAAGTTTTTCAACAAACAAGGATCTAGGCATGACAAATAGAGGATTTAATAAGTGCCAATAATTTCCAATTTAATACATAAAGGCGTCTAAGGATTTTAACCAATGTAATTTGCACATATAAACCAAGTACGTACTCGTCACCTCGCGTACATGGTTTTCAATTACACAATTTGCACACAAGACTCAATGCCTAAGGGGTATTTTCCCCACTCAAGGTTAGGTAAAATACGTACTTTTTTTTTGAAGTTATGCCGATATTTCAAAATCGCCTTCTTGCTTGAATTGATCTCCGGACTGCTCAAATCTATCCAAATTAATTGTATAACTTTATTAAAATTCATCGAAACCACTTTCGGATAATAAAATGTCAACTTGAAAATTTATTCTAAAAAGTCAACAAAGGTCAATGCGGGGCTAGCCTCTCGGAACCCGACATAATTTTTACGAAATCCGAACATCCATTCTGATACGAGTTCAACCACACCAATTTTATCAAATTCCAATAACAAATCGTCCTCCAAATCATGAATTTTCATTTTTGAAAAGGTTTTACAAAAATTCCCATTTCCTTCATTAAACTCGAAGTAAAGGATGCATATAACCATAGATTCATGAAATATAATCATTTTAGGATATAAAATACTTACCCCAACCATGCTTGTGAAAAGTCCATCCAGAATCACCCAAATCCGAGCTCCAAAAATCCAAAAGAAAAATGGCGAAATGACCATTTTTGGTCCTTAACATTCTGCCCAGTTTCCGCTTCTGCGGACATATTTTCGCATCTGTGGGCTCGCTTTTGCGAGCCAAAATGCGCACCTGCGCTGCCTCCGCTTCTGCAAGCACAATGGCTGCACCTGCGCTTGCGCTTCTGCACAAACGTTGCCGCTTATACGGCCTTCTCCACCAGCCTTTCCCATCTCCCCTTCACTCGCCTCTACGAGAAGCACCTCATTTCTGCGAGGTCGCTTCTGTGACCAGGACATCGCAGAAGCGATTGCATCAGCTGTCTAGAATTTCCAGCATCTCCAAACGTTCAAAAATTGATCCGTTAACCATCCGAAATCCACCCGAGACCCTCGGGACCTCAACTAAATATACCAACACATACCAAAATATAATACGAACTCAGTCTAGGCTTTAAACCACGTCAAACAACACAAAACTTATGAATCGCACATCAAATCGAATTATGAGTTTTCAAATCTTCCAAGTTCTATACTTTGCGCTGAAACGTATCAAATCAATCCGGAATGACTTTAAATTTTGCGCACAAGTCATAAATGACATAATGGAGCTATTCCAATTTCTGGAATCGAAATCCAACCTCATTATCAAAAATTCAACCTTCGGTTGATCTTTACAAAAATCTTCTATTTTCTAACTTTCGCCAAAATGCGTCGAATTGTCCTACGGACTTCCACATCCCAATACGAACATACGCCTAAGTCTGTAGTCATCATACGAAGCTATTGCCATCATTGAAATTCTATTCCGGGGTCGTTTAATCAAAAGTCAAATCTCCGGTCAACTCTTTTCATTTAGGCTTCAAAAGTGAGAATTGTTCTTTTAATTTAATTCTAAATCTTCCGAAAATCAAACTCGACCACACCCGCGGGTCATAATACATATTACAAAGCTGTTCAAGACCTTTAGTCACTGAACAGGGCGTTAATTCTTAAAACGACAAGTCGGGTCGTTACAATGGCATTTGATATTTGTTTATTATAGTTATTATTAATTGCTTGATTAATTTAGTAAGGTCCTTGATTAAATTATGAGACTTATCATCATGATGGATACCATGATAATGAGAGTAAAGTCTCTTACAACTTAATCTAAATTGCGTTCTTGATCATAGGATTATTAATTTGGATATTAATAAACCGGTTAGATTAATATTTATGTGATCGTCTTTATGGAATGGGATAAAGATTAGTTGATCTCATTAACTAAATTACATAAATAGATGATGCATATAGAGATATGATCATTGAATCGATTCATTGGATAATTCCTAATGGTTAAAATTACCAAAAACTGTCAATAGGATATTCTCTTGAAGAATATGAAGTAAGAATTTCCTTTGACCTGATAGCATTATAGTAATTAACAAGTTATTTATTGTGCTTTGATACTAGACACCTATGGCCCTAGGGCGATAGTTGAAATGATATTGGGTACGATTAAATATTGTAAGATTAGTGATTGATCAAGATGAAATCTTTCAACTCTTGGTAATGAGTTTAAGCTCCATGTTGTCATGAATTATAACCGACCAAATTAAGACCTTGGCCAGGGCCATTGAATGAAAATTTTCAACACAATATTTTTCATTCAATTTGTTCGCGATTTTCATTGATCAATGAGTTGATAGTAAAGATCAATCTCGGTGTGGATACGCATAGAATCTTTGCATTATCGAAGCAAACTCTGAAATGAAGCTCTCTTCACAAGGTACGTCTTAGATCCGATCTTTGACATGTAAATAAATTTTAAACACGATAAGTTCTGCCTAGGATTGTTATTGTCTTCCGCTTCATGTTATGAACACCTATATGCAATCGAACAGATACAACACCATCACAAGTTTACCTCTTCAAAAGATACGTCCTTCTTCAAGTATAATTTTTCCTAAGAAAGTGTTAATTTCTCACTTATGCCCATCCTTGTAAGTATTTATTTGAAAGATTTAAGTGCATAAAAGTCGATCAACATTTTGAGGTTATTTTAGTCGTTCAATATTTAGCGTGGTTATTTTAGTCGTTCAATATTTAGTGTGGAACATTTATACTTTAATAATATATATATAAATATAGATATAGATATAGATATAGATATAGATTGTATGCAGGTCGAGGTTCATATTTGTTGTGAAACAATCACAAACGAAGAATCATCAAAATATTAATAAGTAACTATATTTTCCTTCTCTTTTTCTACATTTAACTTTTTATATTAAGTATCTTCCATATTACAAGATATATACCAAAAAAGTACTTGAGAATCAATAGTTCGCTGATCCAGCACGAGTATTTTGTTTGCGAAAGAGAAATCATTTTAAAGATAATTGTTTTCTATTTTGAATGTTTTCCCACAAAGTTTCTTAAAAATATTTTTATTTCTAACAATGTTTTTATTTGGATATTTATATTTGGATTTTATTATTCTGAAAATACAAAAAAGATTAAAAGTAAAGCTTGACCTGATTTATTAGAAATACTTTATCTTTTCAGTGTAATTATTGAATGATTTCACTAAGTAATATTAATTTTTTATGATTTTTCCTTTATTAGTTTTTTAATTCTTATATGTTTTGCCTTGGAATTTGAGCATGTTATTTCGATATCACTTTATTCTTTATCCTGAAATTACCAATTGACTATCCAAGTGAAATTTTGTTATCACAGGGGTTCCAAAAAACGATTAGGAAGAGAAAGATCCAATCATAAAAAGTGAAAACTAAAGTTCCCCCAAGAAATAATATATTTCTTAAATTTTTATTATTCATATGGGAAAGAGAAAAGAATTGAACTTTTGGTCTTTTTTCTTCATTTTGGTTTTCAGGTCTCCAAGAAACTATTGGATAAATATAGTTCAAACAATATTCTTTATACACTAATTATTGAGGTCTTTTCGACTCAAACGTTACCCTTTTATCATCTTCAGTATTTTTGGTAAATCCAGTACTGAAATCATGTCACGACCCAAAACCTAACCCGTCGTGATGGCGCCTATCGTGGTACTAGGCAAGCCGACCTTCCCAAAACACTTTCAAAAATTTAACAATGAATTAAGATATTAAAAATAACCGGAGTTTTTCATAAAATGGTGGTAAAACCCAATTAAAACATAAGTGCGGAAAAGAAAGTAGCCTAACATCGGGGTGTCACTAAGTCACGAGCATCTAACAACCAATCTAGAAACAGAGTCTACTATAGTCTATGACAAATGCCAATACAAGAGAGAAAAGATAATAAGAAAGGAGAAACAAGGACTGCAGCTACCTCGTAAGTCTCTGATAATCAGCCCGCGCACGAACTCAGCAACTGTCAGAACCATACACACCTGGATATGCACATGAAGTGTAGGGTGTAACATGAGTACAACCAACTTAGCAAGTAATAGAATTAAATAAGGAATTAAGAAGCAGTGACGAGCTATAAAAATACAGTTCATTTCAAAAGTTTTCAGTAAATAGTGAACATGCTTTCAATTCTGGTGGTGTAAGTCAAATTAGTTCGACCTCAAGTAAAACAGATATGAATCTTCCAGAAATTTCACCACAACAACAGATAACAACTAAGTGCAACAATAAATAAAAACAAGTACAACCTCTCAAGGCAGCAGTCACTCAACTCATCACAACAACTCATACTCTCGGCTCTCAGCCCTCAATACACACTCTCAATAGGTACCTGGGCTCACTGGGGTTGTGCAGACTCTGTAGGGGCTCCTTTCAGCCCAAGCGCTATATCGCTACGACGTGCAGCCCGACCCAATCATATAAGTAGCCATAAGACTCGTTGCGGCATGCAACCCGATCCACAGTCCATAAATAGCCATAAGGCTCGTTGCGGTATGCAACCCGATCCATATAACCTCACATAGCTCATAGATCGATACTCAGGACCTATCTCAGTCACTAACCTCTCCATCCCCTCGTGCTCACAGAATATCATAATAATCAGCCCAAATAGAGAATACAACAAGTATTAACAAGAACTGAGAGGGAACAGAGATGTAACACACAAGTAAGACTGTGACTGAGTACACAACAGTAATTAGCAGTCAACTCAACAAGTATACGACCGATGCGGGTCCCAACAGTGATATCATATGGCCTAAGCATGGTTTCTAACACGAAAGGCAGTCAATTGCTCAAAGACGAGGACGGACCAAGTCACAATCCCTCGCGGTGCACACTCACACGCCCGTCACCTAGCATGTGCGTCACCTCCAAATACTCACATCATACCAATTCTCAGCGTTTCATACCCTCAAAACCAGATTTAAGACTGTTACTTACCTCGAACCCAGCATATCTCTACTCCAAAATGCCTTTGCCTCTCAAATCAGTCTCGAAACTTCCCGAATCTAGCCACAAGTAGAACAATACTATCAATATAGGCTAAAGGGATCAATTCCACAAGAAAAGTACTAAATTATAGCCAAAAATCCGAAATTGGCCCGAACCTGGCTCCTGGTACCACATCTCGAAATCCGACAAAAGTCACAAAACCCAAAAGCCCATTCACTCACGAGTCTAACCATACCAAATTTACTCAAACCGATAACAAAATTCCATTCAAAACCTCAAAATCCTAACTCAAGAGTTCTTCCACTTTTTCCCCAATTTCTCACCCCAAATCACAAATTAGGTGATAACATTAAAGATGAAATTATGGGATTTAACCCAAACCAAGTAAGAATCACTTACCCCAATAACCTCCACGCAAATCCCTTTAAGAATCGTCAATTCCGTGTTCTCTAGCTCAAAATATGCAATAATGGGTTCAAACCCTCGTTTTTGAAATTAATACTGCCTGCCCGGATATCCTTCATCGTGATCGCGGAACATTCCTCGCGATCGCTTAGCACAACTACGCTGCCCTACATTTTTACCCTCACGCGATCGCGGAATCACTCACGTGATCGCGGAATCACTCACGTGATTGCGGATCACTGCCTCTCATACCTACGCGATCACATCTTGTTTCACGCGATCGCGTAGAGCATTGGCCATACCTCCCCTCCTGCTCAAATCCTTCTATGCGAACGCGACCTTAGCCACGCGTTCGCGAAGCACAACTTCGCACACATACACGATCGCGTTCCTAACTCTGTGATCACGTAGCACAAACTCACCTCTCCCCCAAATAAGCTTACATGATCGCGAATGAATCTCTGCGATCGCGTATAAGGAAACCAGAATCTCCTGCAACCAGACTTCAGCTATCAAGCCAAGTCAAAAAATGATTCGTTAACCACCCGAAACTCACCCGAGGCCCCCGAGACCTCAACTAAATATATCAACACATCCCAAAACATTATACTAACTTAGTCGAGCCTTCAAATTACTCAAAACAACATCAAAATACCAATTACACCTCAATGCAAGCCTAAAGAACTTCTAAACTTTCAAATTCCACAAGCGACGCCGAAACCTACCAAACCAGGTCCGATTGACCTCAAATTTTGCACACAAGTCATAGTCAATATTACGGACTTATTACAACTTCTGGAATCGGATTCCGACCCCGATATCAAAAATTCAACCCCCCTGTCAAACTTCCCAAAATTCGACTTTCGCGATTTCAAGCCTAAATTAGCTACAATCATCAAATTCACAATCCGGACATGCTCCTAAGTCCACAATCACCCAACGGAGCTAACGGAACCGATGGAATTCGATTCCAGAGACGTCTTCATACACTTCCGACTACGGTCAAACTCATGAGACTTAAACCAAGTCACAATCCCTCGCGGTGCACACTCACACGCCCGTCACCTAGCATGTGCGTCACCTCCAAATACTCACATCATACCAATTCTCGGCGTTTCATACCCTCAAAACCAGATTTAAGACTGTTACTTACCTTGAACCGAGCATATCTCTACTACAAAATGCCTTTGCCTCTCAAATCGGTCTCGAAACTTCCCGAATCTAGCCACAAGTAGAACAA
>AWOL01S0015951.1:17087-39677 GCA_000715115.1 Nicotiana otophora | reverse complement strand
TATATATATATATATAAAATATCCATTCCTGAACCTACCAAGACCATCCATGTTACATATGTAATGCATGCTTGAAGACTATGTAAAATATGTTGCCTCATCATGTCTTGATGCTGAGGCTTCCAAGAATAAATTTGTTACAGCATTGATGCATGCTCGAAGATTATGTACAAAATGGTGCCTCTTCATGTCCAAAATGATCATGAAATAAAATCACTGAACAAAGTAACGAGACTACACTGCTTGTCATATGTATAATATCTTCGAGAAGCCATTGTATCTTTGTTTCGGTCAGTTGAGAAGTGAAGCAGTTAACTAACAGTAGTATGAATTTGAATAACAGAAGCTGTAGAAGGCCACCCAAATGTTGTTTAGTTGACCTCCAGGATGAGCAGCAACTAAAGCTGCCTTGACCAGCTCTGTTGCACCAGTAATCCATACTTGATAAATATTTGAGCATTTGTAGTTGTGGTCGACTATAAGTTGTGGAGCACCTGAAATTTGTGATCTTTTCTCGGAACCCAATTGTTGTTTGATAATCTCCATAAAGAACAGCAATTGCGGAGTAATAGCTTAATAGAATCAGTCTGGAGCCTTCCTCTTTGCTACCCTTATCTTAAGGTTAGGGATATGGGCCTTGTCTAGGTTGATTAATCTCCTACCTGTACTTGGAAACTCATTGAATGAGTTAAATGTAATTGTACCTACAAAAGAGAAAGCCAGGTTAGTTAAATAGTCTGACAGTGTGTTGCCCTCCCTTAGAACATGTTGGAAAATCACATTGAAATTGTCCTTCATCCCCTTGATCCTCTTCACCTCCTTTATTATGCACCATGGAATTTCCCATTCACCTTTTATTATCATTTTCAATACCAGAGAATCTGTCTCAATTATTAATGGATGAATTTGTTGAGTTACACAGTATGCCAGCCCTTCTGTGATTGCTTTTGCTTCTACAACAATATTAGTGGTGTCTTCTACCTTTTTTGCCCTAGCAAAAACCAAATCATCTCTCCAATTCCTCATACAAAAACCATAGGAGCTTTGTCCAAGATTGCCTCTTGAGGCTCCATCTATATTGCATTTGAACCATCCTTCGTAGGGTGAATGCCATGCAACTCTTTTGGTTACCACATATGGTTTGTACCCTTCAATAAATGTAATCATGCATGTCCATAGAAAGGGTGTGTTTATCAACCAGGGATATCTAATATTTGCTAAATTATGTAATGTCTTGTTCACCTCATGAATTACGTTGCTGCACGATACTGTTCCTCCATATTTCATGGTGTTTCTCCTCTTCCACAGTTCCCAAATTATCACTGTCGGGGCTGCCTGGAACAATGGTTTCGGTTTTGGACAGCAGTCCATATTCCACCAAGTTTTTATCGCTTGATGAACCTGCATTAAGTTATCTATTATGCTTGTTGCCTTCCCAAATGATCTCTACACTCTATCTGCTGTTGAACTTGTTAGGAAAATATGTTGAAAAGTGTCATTTTAAGGTTGAATACAATACCAACATTTTGATACCACCATGTGTCCATTCCTTCTCCACATATCATTTGTTGGTATTTTGCCTTTCCATAATCGCCACATAAAGAAATATATTTTGAAAGGCAATCCTCTAGTCCATAGTTACTTATACTCAGGCATTGTGGGTGATCTGTTCCTCATTAATTGCCATGCAGTAGTTACTGAAAGTCTCCCTGATGCAGTAGGCATCCATTTAGGTGTGTCCCAATATTCACCATTATTTTCAAAATGTAATTCCTGTCTAATATGATTTGCGATCTCTGTTGAAAAAGTTTGTTCCAATAAATGATGATTCCAATTATTTCCTTCTCTCAACTCTGCTACTTCTTGAATGTTTTCATTGATGTCAAAGTCTGGTTCAACAACATGATATAATGTACCTAGGCCCGTCTAGTTTTCAAGCCATATGTTGGTAGTTCCTCTGTTCATCTCTCATATGATTTCATGTTCCACTTTTTCCCTTGCCTCCAATATTTTTCTCCAAACATGTGAACCTTTCCTGAATTGAACAGTAGTGGGGAGTTCCTTTTTGCAGTATTTATTCCACATGAAATTAGCTCAAAGTGATTTAGTGGTCCTGAACTCCCACCATAGTTTAGCAAATAATGCTTTCGAAATATCAAACAGGGATTTGAACCCCAGTCCACCTTCCTCCTTTGGCATGCACAAATTCTGCCATTTACTCCAATGTCTGTTTCTTCCTTCATCTTTGTTGCTCCAGAAGAACCTAGCAAATGTTTTATGCAAATATTCCAATACGTTTTTGGGTGGATCAAGGACCGATAGTATGTGAGTAGGCATTCTTTGTAGTACACTTGAAATCAAAGTAGCTTTGCCTCCATACGATAGTAGTTTACCCTTCCATGAATGTAGTTGAGTCTTGACCTTTTTAATAAGATCATTGCAGTACGCCTTTCTTCTTCTTTTGTAGAAGATTGGGCATCCAAGATAGGTGAATGTGAAATCCCCTTTTGAAAAGCCGATGAGGGTTCCTACTGTGTTAACCAAAGCTCCAGAAGTATGTTCGTGCATGTAGTATGAAGTTTTTGCCTTGTTAATCAATTGGCCAGAAGTGTGCTCATACTTAGCCAGGAGCTCCACTATCTTTTGTAAAGAGTAAGGATCAGTAGAAGCAAAAATGATAGTGTCGTTAGCATATGCCAAATGATTCAATGGGTCAGTCCACTTAGGCATTCCATATCCTTTGAAACTCTTGTCTTCAAATAGTTTATTCAAAGATCTAGATAGTACCTCTGTTGAGAGTATAAACAGGGCTAGAGATAGAGGATCACCTTGTTTGACTCTTCTTGTTGAGTGAAAAAAATTTGAAGCTTGACCATTAATCAGAATTGAGTACCAGTTATTGGATAGTAAATTCCACACCATGTTGATGAAGCATTCTGCAAATCTCATTTTTCTCACTACATGCATCAAATACTTCCAAGAGACCCCATCATATGACTTTGCCATATCAAGTTTGATCACTACATTGGTAGGTTTACCCCTTAATCTTATGTCAGTAACAATTTTCTGAGCTAAGAAGATGTTTTCGAAAATACTCTTACCCTTGACAAAGCCTGTCTGATTGGAAGAGATCAAAACATGCAATATCTTCTTCAGCCTATCATGTACCGCTATAGATATTACCTTGTTTATAAAGTTGCTCAAACTTATAGGTCTTAGATCTAAGAATGTTTGGACAGCTGGTTTTTTTGGTAGAAGAACAAGGTTTGTATGAGTTATTGATTTAGGCAAAGAGCTTCCTCCATAAAATATTTGTAGTATGTTGTGTATGTCTTCACATACTATATCCCAGCATATTTGGAAGAAAATTCCAGTGAAACCATCTGGGCCACTTGCACTTTCACCATTTAAAGCAAAAACAACTGCCTTGACCTCTTCTGTTGTTGGAAATCTACATAGCTCTAAGTTTTTTTCAGTGGATACCATGGTAGGAATATTGTGTAGTAGTTCAAAGTTTGTAGTCTCCTCTTGTTGTATGCACTGATTCTGGAAGAATACAGCTGCTGCAATAGCTATAGTTTCATGTGTATCAATCTATGTTCCATCATGATTCTGAATTCTTTTCAGTTGGAGCTTCTGCCTTTTACCATTGACATGGTTATGGAACAACAACAACAACCCAGTATAATCCTACTAATAGGTTCTGGGGAGGATAGTGTATACGCAGACCTTACCCCTACCCTGGGGTAGAGAGGCTATTTCCGATAGACCCTTGGCTCCCTCCCTCCAAGAACTCCCCACCTTGATCTGGGGGTGACTCGAACTCACAACCTCTTGATTGGAAGTGGAGGGTGCTCACCACTAGAGCAACCCACTCTTGTCTGACATGATTATGAAAAAAATTGGTATTTCTGTCCCCTTCTGCAAACCAATTCATTCCTACTTTTTGTTTCAGTATTGTTCCTCAATGCTCAGATATCTCTTCATCTCTGCTTGTGCCTTCTGAAGCATAATTCTATTCTCTACTGTTGGATTTTCTTCAAATAACATTTCCTTCACTCTGACCACATCTTCTCTTAATGCTAGTTGTTTGAAGATATCCCCATAAGTGAACTTGCTCCATTTAGAAAGAGCAATCTTAACTCTCTTTAGTTTCTGCTTGAACGTCAAGAAGGGATCTCCGATGAATTCTGCCCTCCAATTATGTCGGACAACTTCCATAAAGGATGCATGTTTGGTCCAGAAATTCAAGAACTTGAATGGTTTTACAAATTGCATAGTCTGATCACCACAACTAATCAAGAGTGGAGCATGATCTGAGCCTGTTCTAATGAGATGCTCCGCTTATATACTTGGAAATAAGGTCTGGAATGGTGTATTGACAAGAATTCTGTCCAACCTTTTGAATATGCAGTATGCAGGTGGCCTCCCATTCCACCAAGAAATTGGGCTTCCTTTATACCCAGTGTCAAACATTCCACATGAGTTTACACAGAAAGCAAAATCTTCATATTCTGGAGAGTACACTGGCAGTCCTCCAATTTTCTCCTTTTCACTAAGAACTACATTAAAATCCCCTCCAACCACCCATGGTAACTCTATATCACTAGCAAGGTAGTATAGATTATCCCACAATTCTAATCTATCAAGTGATGAACACTTTGCATAAGCAAAAGTCATCATTATGTACTTTCCAATATCTTGATTATACACCCTGATAATTAGTTGATGTTCAGTGTCAATCAACAAATTTCAATACACCACATTATCTACGAACAACCATATCTTCCCATTGACATTTGATATTGCGGTTTCCATGCCTAGCCTCCTCCTGTAGTTCTGAATAAACCTCTGCTTTTGGAAAGGTTCCATAAGTTCTATAATGAAAAAGCCATGTTCCTTTTGCATGTTGATAACTCTCTGAAAGGTCTGCTGAGTCTTAACAGACCTTATGTTTCATATGAGTGTTTTAATCATCATCTAGTTATGGAGGCTGCCCTCTTGGGCAGTATTCTTGTAGGTGGGTGTTGTTCTTTTACTTGAGTTTGCTTCTTCCCTTTCTTTCCCTTTGTGGCAGAGATTCTAGGTGATAAATCACTTTGCCGTGTGACATCTTTGAAGTTCCCATCAGTATATTCATCATCAGTTTCATTTGCTTGCTGCTCTTTAAGCTCTAACGCATTATGAATTTTCATAGGCGTGTTGTTGTGTGCAATAATCTCATGCATTACCTGATTAGGAGATTTCAATGGTACATTGATTTGAATCCGCATATAAGATCCATTACCTAATGCACATGCAATATGCACTGTCTCAATTGAACTTGACTCTCTAGGATCTAGAGCTGACCCCATCTCATCATAAGCCATGATTAGATCTTTCTCAACCTCATTTTGAGATTTTGATCTCACTGAATATTGGGAAATTTCCGCATCAATATTACTAACCTGCTCCTTAGCTAAAACTCTTACCATAGTACCTTCAAAATTGGGAAGTATCTCTCCAGTTGAAGTATTGTTCAAAGCCTGCCTGGATAGTACTTTATGAACCTGTTATGTCGATGATTTAGCCCTTTGATCTTTCTGAACTGTACGCAAACGGTTTTGCATCATCACTACATAGTTGTCTAGCTCCTCTAGTGGTTCCAGTGGACTTATGTGAGTTCGCAAATGTTTGCGAAGGTATTTCTTGGCATGAGTGGTTTAGGGTAATATTAAGAACTTTCTTGTGCATTCCAAAGCTTCTTTGAACCCAATCAAATGTCTTTTCTTTTGTAACTGCATCAATAACCCCAATATCAGTAGGAGCAGGTGTCCTAGTAGTCCCAGAATCCTTAGGATTGGATATGGTCTTTGCAACAATCCTCACATGTTGGTTTTCATGATTCTTATTGGTTTCCAATGTTTGATGCTTCTGATTGTATTCATCATCCTCTAGTCTAGAAAGAGAAGACTTGTTGAATTGGCATTGTTCCACCTGTTTTACAGTTGTTTCATGTTCATTGGCACATGTCTCATTAATCTTAGTTGTGGGTGACTGTTGAGCCACTATGTTTACTGTCTCCAAGTGGAAATAGTGTGTTTCTGCTGGTCCAGCTCCTACTTTCTTTGTATTAAAAGTGGTGCTCTTTGAGATCCTTCCCCTACTTCTACTGTTGCCTCGAGATGAGGCAATGAGACTGCAGATGATGAATGTGTGTTATGTGGTTCAGTGATAGTCAATGCATCTGGAATAGGCTTAAACTATTGGGGCAGCTGGATTTAACTGGCCAACAGTATTATGTTTCTGACTCTAACTTTGTTGAGTTGCATTTTGCTTTTCCTTTGCTAGTGTTGAAACTGAATGACTATGCTAACCCTTTTCTCCCACCAATACAAGCTGGTTATTTGCTTCTTCTTCCTTATCCTCCACTTCTAAAACTGCAAATTTGTTTCCAATTTGAACCTGTCTGTTTGCTCTTGGATCTGGCTGCACGATTTCCTTGCCATTAGTGACTTGCACGTCTTTCTGTTTTGTAATTGTTTTAACCCTGCTTCCCAAATGTACTTGCTGCTCTATTCCTTGATTTACGAAAATTATTTCATTCCCAGTATTTGCTTGAGCTCCAGTATGATTAGCACTAGACTTAACACGATTATCCTTAATTTCCTTCCAATGTTCCTTCATATTTCCAGTTACATTACCCACAACTTTTTCACTCGACAGGATCATCAGAGGTTGAGTAACTTTATTTTGGTGAATATCATTCACAGCCTGTTTATCATTGCCCCTGTCCTCAAACAAATGTGGATGTAATCTCCAACACTCCATGTCATCATGCCCTTGTAACTTACACTCTTTGCAATACTTAGGTAACATATCATATTGGATTTTTGCCCATTCGGATTGTGTCTCTCCTATAGCCTCATTTTTAATATCCATTCTAACCTTTGTCGGCAATTCAGATAGAAGATGAACTAACACTTTTACTCTCGCACAACTAGGTATTGTTTTATTGATAGTAGCCATGTCCAGGTGCAACGGTTTCCCCACAATGAGGCCCATGAAAATAAGCATTCCTTAACTAAATAAGTAGGTAGCAAACCAGGAAACGAAATCCACGCCATAGCCTTTGGAGTTTCTTCCCCGGCATTGAATTGTATCATAAATTAGCGGTCTCAATTGATATTCATAACCATCTTTGTCCTTGATATAATAAGCATTCCTTGACGTAAAATTAATGAAATCTTCCCATAAAGTTAATCGTATCAACACATACCGATCTCGAAGATAACCAATGCTGCATTCACCTTTTATTCCACACTATCTAGGAATGATTGTCCGTAACTATTGTAAGTCTGGCCAACCATACGATAGCTTACCTACAACTGCATATTGCAGGCCTTCGATCACATTCATTCTCTCCACTTCTGCTTCAGTAAATTTTATGACTAGCTACCCATAAAGCATTGTAACTCGTCGAAGGGGTATAAGATCAACATTTGAAGTTATGTCGTGCATCGCATTGTTCAAAGTGTTTGGTTTCAATATTTTCGAGTAGTCCAGTGACTTGCTTATGTTATTGGCATTCATATTTGTTGGGATGAGGTTTGGGGTGCGCTGAACAGCCGAAGATGACTGGCCGCCTGTGTCGACGGCCATATGGGCTTTGTGTTGGATAGATTGTCCGTCAATTTGGTTCTTACTGTTTGTTGTAGCAAATCGTCAAATACCTGCAAAGATGGATTCTGCAAATTATGTTTTTACGAAACTACAACGATTGGGCTATTGATATTGGCGATATTGATGGTAGTAGCTATCTCCTTAACAACAGAAATCATTTCACATTTGTTATGTACAAATTTGACCGTCGGAACTCCATATCTGTCCAGCTATAGCTCGCCTGCTCTGAAGAGCTTCTGGGATGACGATTGGCGTGGAGGAAAGCTCTGTAAATTTGTGCGTAGATATAACTTCGCTTGGCGAATAATATGCACGGATTGAAAGTGCACGATCTGGTCCAGAATCAATTAACTACTTGTTTTAAATCTCATTTCTTAAAGGTGCCTAGTTGGTATATAACCTTAGGTTGGAGTCTAGGAATCGTCGATTTATTAAAAATATCTAATTGTTGGGGCATAACACACTCTTCTTTCCTGCTATTCTTAACAGTAGTTTGCTTTCTAATGATATTCGTGTTGAACTTAGCACCTATTTTTACTCTTTCACATGGCTCTGATACCAAGCACAATATAGAACTATTCAACACGCAAATATTTATTGGAAAACGAATTATTTTAATGATATTGAATATACATGCTAAGTAAGAGGTGTTACGCCACTATCTTATCTGCAATTACTCCCGTATACTCGATACCAACCTCTTCACTCACTCTGATACGCCGACATCTGCAAAGTTGCAACCTTTGCTCAACTTTCTATTCAACAGTTAGTTTCTTGAGTATACAAGATGTAAGATGTATGAGATTTACTTGTAGATATAACTTTTTATTGGCAAGATTGAAAATTGTTGCTCTCAATGGGAAGTAATCTTGAAATTTATGCTTAAATGTTTCATTCTCCGTAAAGTTTCTATCTTTTTGTTCTTTATTTGACTTGGTATTAGTACCATTTTGCTGAATTTTATTCCTAGTATTGGTTTGAACATCGATTTACTTGCCCCCACCCCCCTCTCTCACACACACATACTCACTTGATTATTCTGAGTTTTATGTCTGAAAATGACAGATTCTTTTATAGTTTGTTTTCTATGGCTCTTGATTTGCTATAAAATATGGACCCCTTTTTTCCTGATATTAGAAATGTAAAGAATTTTTTTTGTGGAGCAGTGAAAATTCGATTTACTTCTCTCTTGTCTGCACTTATAAGATTAGATGTCTATACTTGATGAACGTGCAACTTCATAAAACTTTTAGTGTATGCGAAGTACCAGTACACCTATTTCTCTTCTTTGTGATAATGGGTTCGGAATTGGTATAAACATATATTCCGGAGTTTGACTGAATACGGAGTTTAAGAAATTAAAGTAGACTTGTGATATGCAAGCTAAATATATGCAAAGTAACAAAAGTATCCTTTTGAACAAGTAGGGGTGAGAGTTCTACATGTATTTTCATTTTAAATGAGTGGCAGTAAAGGTCCAAACAAGTCATGCGGTTAAATATAAGATGTGGATGTTAAGATTAAATAAATAGAGAAAGATGTTATTCTTTTTGGATATACTAAAAAGGAAAGCATGTCACATAAAATGGGTTAGAGAGTATTTTCGTAATTTTCAATACTTTTAGCCAAAGGCAGTGCGTTCGCGCAATTTGATAGTCTCTTCAGTAGTTTTAACTACTTGTTTTAAACCTAATTTCTCAAAGGCACCTAGTTGGTATATAACCTTAGGTTGGATTCTAGAAATCTTTCGTTTATTAAGAAGGTCTAATTGTTGGGGCATATCATACTCTTCTTTCCTACTGTTCTTAACAGTAGTTTGCTTTTTAATGATATTCATTAAAGAAAACTGTGTTGAACTTAGCACCTATTTCTACTCTTTCACATGGTTCTGATACCAAGCACAATATAGAACTATTTATCACACAAAATTTTATCGGAATACGAATTTCGATTTTAATGATATTGAATATACATGTTAAGTAAGAGGTGCTACGCCGCCATCTCAGTTGCAATTACTCTTGTATTCTCGATACCGACCTCTTCACTCACTCTGCTACACCTTCATCTGCAAAGTTGTAACGTTTGCTCAACTTTCTATTCAACGGTTAGTTTCTTGAGTATACAAGAGGTAAGAGGTATCAGATTTACTTATAGATATAACTTTTTATTGGCAAGATTGAAAATTGTTGCTCTCGATGGGAAGTAATCCTGAAGTTTATGCTTAAATTTTCCATACTCAGTAAAAGTTTCTATCTTTTTGTTCTTTATTTGACTTGGTATTAGTACTATTTTTTTGCTGAATTTTATTCCTTGTATTTGTTTGATCATGGATTTACTTGCCCCCACCCCTACCCCCTCTCTCACACACACATACTCACTTGATTATTCTGAGTTTTATGTCTGAAAATGACAGGTTCTTTCATAGTTTGATTTCTATGGCTCCTGATTTGTTATAAAAAAAATGGACCCTTTTTTTCCTGAAATTAGAAATGTAAAGATTATTTTTTGTAGAGCAGTGGGAATTCGATTTACTTCTCTCTTGTCTGCACTTATAAGATTGGATGCCTATACTTGATGAACGTGCAACGCCATAAACCTTTTAGTGTATGCGAAGTACCAGCATACCTATTTCTCTTCTTTGTGATAATGGGTTCGGAATTGGTATAAATATACATTCCGGTGTTTGACTGAATACGGAATTTAAGAAATTAAAGTAGACTTGTGACATGCAAGCCAAATGTATGTAAAGTACCAAAAGTATCCTTTTGAACAAATAGGGGTGAGAGTTCCACATGTATTTTCATTTTAAATGAGTGGTAGTGAGGGTCCAAACAAGTCATGCGGTTAAAGATAAGATGTGGATGCTAAGATTAAATAAATAGAGAAAGATGTTATTCTTTTTGGATATACTAAAAAGGAAAGCATGTCACATAAAATGGGTTAGAGATTATTTTCGTAATTTTCAATACTTTTAGCCAAAGGCAGTGCGTTCGTGCAATTTGATAGTCTCTTCAGTAGTTTTAACTACTTGTTTTAAACCTAATTTCTCAAAGGCACCTAGTTGGTATATAACCTTAGGTTGGATTCTAGAAATCTTTCGTTTATTAAGAAGGTCTAATTGTTGGGGCATATCATACTCTTCTTTCCTACTGTTCTTAACAGTAGTTTGCTTTTTAATGATATTCATTAAAGAAAACTGTGTTGAACTTAGCACCTATTTCTACTCTTTCACATGGTTCTGATACCAAGCACAATATAGAACTATTTATCACACAAAATTTTATCGGAATACGAATTTCGATTTTAATGATATTGAATATACATGTTAAGTAAGAGGTGCTACGCCGCCATCTCAGTTGCAATTACTCTTGTATTCTCGATACCGACCTCTTCACTCACTCTGCTACACCTTCATCTGCAAAGTTGTAACGTTTGCTCAACTTTCTATTCAACGGTTAGTTTCTTGAGTATACAAGAGGTAAGAGGTATCAGATTTACTTATAGATATAACTTTTTATTGGCAAGATTGAAAATTGTTGCTCTCGATGGGAAGTAATCCTGAAGTTTATGCTTAAATTTTCCATACTCAGTAAAAGTTTCTATCTTTTTGTTCTTTATTTGACTTGGTATTAGTACTATTTTTTTGCTGAATTTTATTCCTTGTATTTGTTTGATCATGGATTTACTTGCCCCCACCCCTACCCCCTCTCTCACACACACATACTCACTTGATTATTCTGAGTTTTATGTCTGAAAATGACAGGTTCTTTCATAGTTTGATTTCTATGGCTCCTGATTTGTTATAAAAAAAATGGACCCTTTTTTTCCTGAAATTAGAAATGTAAAGATTATTTTTTGTAGAGCAGTGGGAATTCGATTTACTTCTCTCTTGTCTGCACTTATAAGATTGGATGCCTATACTTGATGAACGTGCAACGCCATAAACCTTTTAGTGTATGCGAAGTACCAGCATACCTATTTCTCTTCTTTGTGATAATGGGTTCGGAATTGGTATAAATATACATTCCGGTGTTTGACTGAATACGGAATTTAAGAAATTAAAGTAGACTTGTGACATGCAAGCCAAATGTATGTAAAGTACCAAAAGTATCCTTTTGAACAAATAGGGGTGAGAGTTCCACATGTATTTTCATTTTAAATGAGTGGTAGTGAGGGTCCAAACAAGTCATGCGGTTAAAGATAAGATGTGGATGCTAAGATTAAATAAATAGAGAAAGATGTTATTCTTTTTGGATATACTAAAAAGGAAAGCATGTCACATAAAATGGGTTAGAGATTATTTTCGTAATTTTCAATACTTTTAGCCAAAGGCAGTGCGTTCGTGCAATTTGATAGTCTCTTCAGTAGTTTTAACTACTTGTTTTAAACCTAATTTCTCAAAGGCACCTAGTTGGTATATAACCTTAGGTTGGATTCTAGAAATCTTTCGTTTATTAAGAAGGTCTAATTGTTGGGGCATATCATACTCTTCTTTCCTACTGTTCTTAACAGTAGTTTGCTTTGTAATGATATTCATTAAAGAAAACTGTGTTGAACTTAGCACCTATTTCTACTCTTTCACATAGTTCTGATACCAAGCACAATATAGAACTATTTATCACGCAAAATTTTATTGGAATATGAATTTCGATTTTAATGATATTGAATATACATGTTAAGTAAGAGGTGTTACGCCGCCATCTCAGCTGCAATTACTCCCGTATACTCGATACCAACCTCTTCACTCACTCTACTACGCCGCCATCTGCAAAGTTGCAACCTTTGCTCAACTTTCTATTCAACAGTTAGTTTCTTGATTAAACTAGAGGTAAGAGGTATCATATTTACTTGTAGATATAGCTTTTTATTGGCAAGATTGGAAATTGTTACTCTCCATGGGAAGTAATCTTGAATTTTATGTTATTTTTAACAGTAGTTGGGGCATATCATACTCTTCTTTCCTACTAATAGTCTTAAGAGTAGTTTGTTTTCTAATGATATTCATTAAAGAAAACTATGTTGAACTTAGCATCTATTTCTACTCTTTCACATGGCTCTGATACCAAGCACAATATAGAACTATTCATCACGCAAAATTATGTTGGAATACGAATTTCAATTTTAATGATATTGAATATACATGTTAAGTAAGAGGTGCTACGTCGTTATCTCAACTGCAATTACTCCTGTATACTTGATACCAACATCTTCACTCACTCTACTACGCACCCATCTGCCAAGTTTTAAACTTTACTTAACTTTCTATTAAACAATTAATTTCTTGAGTATACGAGAGGTAAGATGTATCAGATCTACTTGTAGTTATAACTTTTTATTGGCAAGATTGGAAATTGTAGGTCTTGATGGGATGTAATCTTACATTTTATGCTTAAATTTTTCATTCTCCGTAAAAGTTTTTACTTGCCCCCACGCCCCACGCCCCCTCTCTCACACATACATACTCATTTGATTATTCTGAGTTTTATGTTTGAAAATGACAGGTTCTTTTATAGTTTAATTTCTATGGCTCCTGATTTGCTATAAAAAATGGATCCCCTTTTTTCCTGATATTAGAAATGTAAAGATTTTTTTTTATGGAGAAGCGGGAATTCGATTTACTTCCCTCTTGTCTGCACTTATAAGATTAGATGTCTATACTTGATGAACGTGCAACTCCATAAAACTTTTAGTGTGTGCGAAGTACCAGTACATCTATTTCTCTTCTTTGTAATAATGGGTTTGGAATTGGTATAAACATATATTTTGGTGTTTGACTAAATGCGTAGTTTAAGGAATTAAAGTAGACTTATGACATGCAAGCCAAATGTATGTAAAATACCAAAAGTATCCTTTGAACAAGTAGGGGTGAGAGTTGCACGTGTATTTTCATTTTAAATGAGTAGTGGTGAGGGTCCAAACCAGTCATGCGGTAAAAGGATGCTAAGATTTTTTTTTTTTTTTTTTTTTGCAGCTAAGATTAAATAAATAGAGACAGATGTTACTCCTTTTGATTACACTAAAATCGAAATCGTGTCACATAATGTGTCAGAGAGTGTATTTTCGTAATTTTAAATACTTTGAGCCAAAGGGAGGGCGTTTACCCGATTTCTTCCGTATGCGACCGCCCATTATGTGTTACATGTATATATGTAACTAGTAAAACTGTCTGCGCTTCGCGCGATCATAAAGATCTAACTAAATTTGTAAAGTGGCGTGTTTATAAAGATTGAAAGTGCACGTATGGAATAACCATAAATACTTGTAAGTTTTTGTCTGAAAATATGTATATATTTGTAATGGTAATTTTGACTCTATCTGACAAGCATATCAAGATAAAGAATAGAAAAGGGTCCTTAGATGTATTTGCAACCTCTGAGGAACCGTATGAGGTAAAAATCTCACGTACGGNATCCTAAACTCCTCTGAAACCGAACCAACCATCCAGCAAGTCACATAATGACAAATACACATATGTAAAGCATTAAATAAAGAAAACGAGGCTAAAACACTCAAAACAACCGATTGGGTCATTACATATACACCACCATAAGAGCCAATTGTTTTTATAAGAAAAAATAATTTTACCCATATCAATAACTACGCAATGTTAAAAAATCACATAAATTTATTAAATGGTTTGAGTTAAATAAAATTATAATAATAAGTAAAGTATAAATCCATAAAATGATAATGGTATTTTCATTTAGCTAACTCTGAAGAAATCTATCCATAAAAATTTTCAGATGCTTCATTGTGATTTATGATAACTTATGTTGGAATATTTTATAAACATTGTCGTTATTTTGTAACCTGATATTGAAAACAAAACGTAAAAATACTTTTATTTTAATTTTGTAAAGATTATCAAATAAAATAAATAAAAAATTTATTCTTTTGGTCTTTGAGAAAATTGCCATACAAAATTGATAGTGGAAATATAAAGTTTAAAGAATTACTAATGTTGAATTAATATTTTATAATAAGTAATTAAATATAAAAAATAATATAGCGAGTTTATAATGCATTTTATCTTCTACTTTTTTTTACTATATGAATATAGCGAGTTCATATGTTCAATTTTGCATCTTTCTATTTTCAAAATCTTGTGCTTTATACTCCTATAAGATTTTATTAACTCATAACTAAAATATTTAAAAGAGATCACCTAAAAAACTAAACCAAAGATCAGAACTAATACTTTTGAAATAAAATTTAAGGAGTCCAGAAACTAATGCGTAGTGGACTGAATTTTTTGGATTTGATTTGACGGAATAACACCAATTGCTATCAAAATCCTAAATATTCAATTGTTTAGATTTGATTTGATTTGACGGAATTCTTATAAGATTATTTTTTTATTTTTAATATCCTATTATTATTTTATATAACTTAAATAATTTTAAATAATTTACGCGATTTTTTAACATTGTATATTTGTTGATATAGGTAAAATTGTCTTTTTCTAATATAAGTAACTTCTACTGTGGTGTATAACTTTTGGTGAAACAAATGAATAGCTTAGTGATTATTTTGTCCTAAAATAAAGAAAAGTGATTTTGCTAGGTAAATTCATGAAGTTGAATGACTAGGGGAATTAACCCATATTTTTACACTGTCAATATAGTTATACTTATTATAACACTAGTAAAACTGTCCGCGCTTCGCGTGATCATAAAGATCTAACTAAATTTGTAAAGTGGCGTGTTTGTAAAGATTGAAAGTGCACGTATGGAATAACCATAAATACTTATAAGTTTTTGTCTGAAAATATGTATATATTTATAATGGTAATTTTGACTCTATCTGACAAGCATATCAAGATAAAGAATAGAAAAGGGTCCTTAGATGTATTTGCAACCTCTGAGGAGCCGTATGAGGTAAAAATCTCACGTACGATTTTGTAATAGCGATGGGCACAGTGATGTACGGTTTTGTAATAGCGATGGGCACAGTGATGTTATCATCGACTATGATTATCTACCAGCTCAAGTACAATTGATAGTGAAAATGCAGTCAAAATATGTTTTTTGGGGGTGGAATTTGTGGCGTATATTTTTGTTATAAACAATAAAGTGTCTAAATAAAAAGTACTGAAATGATGAGTATCTTAATCAGTAATGCCAATTTGGCCATATTTCTTGCCATCGATTCTTCATCAACTTTCTTCATGCATATTGTTATTATAAACTTATGTGTAAATGATTTTTTCCCGTATGTTTCATTCATCATATACACATACAAAGACCTTAAGTTTGGGTGAGTTGACAGCAGCTAACACAGTTCAAGCTTTTGAATAACCTCTGTATTTCCTTATCAGTAAAGAAAATTAAAATAACCCCTATAGAGTTTGTTAAAAACCAAGTAACATTACAAAATAAGTTTATCATAGTACTGCTCTCCGCACTAAACATCAAATTCAGAAAATAATGTTTGAAGCAGGCCATTTCTTCCAACAGGCAGTGCAGAATTTTTCAAAAATATTATTTTGAAAGATAGTGACGGCTAAATTACATGTCTATTCATATACAAAATGTCCAAAAAAGCGCAAAAGCCAGACTCCGTGAGAACTCACAGTGCTTTTGGACATCAACAATGTTGTGTTAAGCCGATTTCGACTTGCCTTTAAACTGTCAATCATTCTCATTGCTTTGCGTCTCTTTATTTTTGTACTGTTTCTGCATCCAAAAAAACTAACACAGCGTTAACTATATTTCAAACTATAAAGAACAGCATATAAAAAGAAAGAATGTTAAAAAACTTGAAGTTTCAAAACTGCCAATTATCACTTGGTGTCTCCTCATTTTCTACTTCTTCTGCATCCAAAAGAAGCAACCAGAATAGTAAAGTTTCAGTATTTTTAAACCATAAAATTATTAAAAAGCAAAACATAAAGAAAAGAACGTAGGAACCTTGAAATTGCAAAAGCTTCACGGCGAGCCCTTCCGGTGAGTGAAGATAGAAATGCAGTTCTCTAGAATCTTGAGTTATCTTTGAATTCACACTTAATGACTTGTTAATTAGGGAAAATGGAAAAGGGCGCATCAAAATATTTAAAGAACCCCTCCAAGTTTTCTTAAGTAATTGTATTCTGAAATGGTTTGTAATTAAGTGAGGAGTCTTTTTCAAAAGGAGCGATGAAGTTGTAACCGTATGAATCCGTTCAGTCACATCTTTTAGTAAAGAAATCTTTAACAAAAAAATAAGGGAAAAAGAGAGAAAATAGAAAAAAAGTTGGAAAAAAGATAAATACTAATCTTGAAATATAGAAGTGCCACATCACTTTTTTGTGTCCCTCCTTTATAAATATATAGATTGTTTGGTTCGTTTATAATTCAATTGACTAACTTAGGGTTCACATTGCTAAGTTGACTTTTACAATGCAAAGTATCCCAGCAACTTCAGCCTCATCACCCCAAAACTTATTTTGGGGGAAGAATCTCAGCTTTGCACCGTATACTCTTAACAGTAACAGAATGCAAGATTTCAGACCCGCTATGACATCGCCTCCATCTGGTATGTCTGATGTAATAGCATAATTTTTTGTATAGGCTATATGAATATGACTCTATTTTGAATACTGTACAGGACCGCAGAGGTTATCCATACAATGTGGGGTTCGGTTCCGCCCTTGCATTGACATACATAAGGTCTTTTTCTTCTTTTCCCTTTTTACATCTTCCGTTGTTTGAGCTTGTACACATTTCAAATTTTTGCGAATAATTATGCAAGTCCTGGTGCCCTTAGTCATAAATTGAGATTATGTATTTGAGAAGGTTCGAGAAACTGTTCGCTGCATTTATGGGTTGGATTATGACATTAGATGAGTATGATATTGGGGTTTCTTTATGCTTTCCACCTTCGTGTTATGCCTTAGCAAATGACTTGTAGTGACATCATTGCTCAGTGTTGACAGTACGGAGTATATGTATATACCATACCAGGTAAATGCAGAAACTAAAATGGACCTGGTATTTTGGTTGCATAGAAGGAAAAAGAAGAAGAAAAGAGAAAAGGCCCATTACTACTGGTAATAGCATATCTCATTTGGGAAGTTGTATCAAATAGATAAGTCAGAGAGGAGACCAAACTATTTATGTTTCTCTAATTACTTTTCAAGGTTTTCAGAGAGGTGCTTACTTTTACAGGTTTCTAAATTCCTCAAGATACTAGGAAGATATTTACTTGAAAATTTCATTTTTTAGGGAAAAGTGAAGCAAATTGTTGGATCCACTCTTCGAGATTCTAAGGAGGCAGATACAAGCCTGGTAACTAATTTTGAATCTGATAAATCAGCTGCAGAATATGCAAAGCTTTACAGAGACGACGACCTTGTAGGTGGCCATGTAATTATGCTTGGTGCTGATCCCTTGAGCATATCAGCTGCAATTGAAGCGTTACATGCTTACCCTGGTAGGGCATCGGTCCTTCTCTTCTTTTATGGTTATTTTCAATTTTTGGCATCTCTTGTAAAATATGAGCGACCCCAAATCCTTCTATTGCCCAAACCTCCATTTCTCCTTCTCATTGTCCCGCTTGTTTGACTCTACCTCTAAGGGGTTGTCGTGTAACAAGCACATAATGTCCACTAGAATGCTCAAGGATTTTATCACCAGCGGGTGGTAGAGTCATGGAAATGCTTGCTTATTCCATATTTTGGACCTTAGCTATATCAAAACACTATAACAACAACCAGTTCAGATATTTGTTTGGTATAGAGGCCAATTTCTAATAATCAGTGGTTGAATGACATTAGCTGCATAAGAAATTTCAATCTTAGAACTA
Organism: Nicotiana otophora; assembly: GCA_000715115.1. NCBI lineage: Eukaryota > Viridiplantae > Streptophyta > Magnoliopsida > Solanales > Solanaceae > Nicotiana > Nicotiana otophora. Next base: position 21,233 of record AWOL01S0015951.1, on the reverse strand, counting down.
GATGTTTGACATAAAACTAGATGTTTTGTCACACTTAGATATAACAAAGTGCCATAGATGAGTATCACTCTCATACATAAATGTTTGTCTTATTATTTGACATAATTCTCAGTATTTATGAAACTAATAGGTGGCCATAGATGTTGAAAAATTAGCCAGAGTTATTATGTTAAACTGGTAAGACACGAGAACTTTTTAGAACTATTTATTAATATTAGTTAAAAGAAATGTCAGCAATAGATAGGTGCTGAAGCTGGTTTCATATTGCTTTTGGAGATTGTTGTTGGTTGCTACATGTTAGTGTCAACTGAAGATAAAATCGAATTGGAAAGGGAAAAAGGTCTAAATCATTTTGACTTGGTTGTCTATGTACTTAGTAACTGCATGTGATCTTTAAGCTGTTGGCCACTTTTAGTATAACTTTATTTGAAACTGTTTACTACAAATATATATTACAGGTACTCGGTGTTATACTAAAAGTGTATGTAGGGTTGATACAATGTCTCGACTTACAGATTTTTCCTCTGCTGATATCCTTCGAGGGTGAAACATCTAGGTGGATTGCAAGTTGGAGGGGGAATCAGAACTGAAAATGCTTTGAGTTATATTGAAGAAGGAGCCAGCCATGTCATTGTCACCTCGGTAAGTATTCATGATTAATTTCTTGTAAAGAAGCAACTTTTTGTGTCATATTTCTCATGTTACGATTTCTGAAAATATCTCACTGTCATTTTCTTTTGTCTTAAAAGACAAATTATTTAGTATTGGAATATATTATACCTGAATAGAGTGTAATGGACTAATGGTTACTGAGGATTTACATAAAAGACCCTAACTAATTTGGAATTTGAGACCTGATTTATTGATATCTCACAGTCATCACACACACGCACACACACACACACACTCTCTCTCTCTCTCTCTCTCTCTCTATATATATATATATATATATATATATATATACATATATATATATATATATATATATATACATGTATATATGATTTTGTACTAGTGTTGAAACCCCTAATTTGCCTTAAAGACAAATAGGACCTAGATAACGTGGAGCGATATAGGGGGTTGATTGATTGCTCATTTCATGAGAATAGAAGCAGCTAATGCGCCTGCTATACACTCAGTTCAAATTGATTCCTGCCTCCTTATATTTCAACAACAACAACAACAAACCCAGCTTAATCCCATACGTGGGGTCCGGGGAAGGTAGTGTGTACGCAACCTTACCCCTACTCTATAAAGGTAGAGAGGCTGCTTCCGATAGACCCTCGGCTTAAGGAACAGTAAAAATAAAGCAACAAGCAATAGCAGCAGTAATGTATAAGGTATTGGAAGCGAATGACATAACAAGTAGTAAAGAACCAGGAATAAGAGAATACAATAATAGTACTAATACTACCGGTAAACCTAGGAGAAACTCACAACTACCTATCAACCTACCACCTTAATCTTCGACCTCCGCACCTTCCTATCCTGCCTCCTTATATTATTTAATTATTTTGTGTACAACAATCATGGGCCGGCAAGGAGAGCAACAAGTTTTAAGTTGAACCGTTGCCTTCTACAGAGAAAGTGAAGCTGCCAATCCTTTCCCATCTTTCTGCTCTTTATCATAATTAACTAAAAAGTCCACTCTTCTCTCAGTTTGCTGGTGGCGTCAGGTGAGAGGTGAGAGAGTGAGTGAACTCTGTCGTAATCTGAATCAGCATGAGTATATGCACTTAAAGTAGATAAAAAATGCTGCAGGATCTCGTCTTCAGCTCTAAAATATTAAGCTTACTAGGGATCTAAGATTAATCATTTCTATTGGCTGAAAGCAACCTGATTGAAGGAAGAGCCAATAATGAATTTATTGACACGTCAATACACTTCAAAGGCGGGTTAGCCTGCAGAATACTGTTTGAACAGTGCATAGTTGTAGAAGTAAAAGAGAGGAAGTTATAAGCTGGGTAGGAAACATGGGAATATGGCTAACAGTTGCATAAAAAGTTTTCTGCTTGATATTGAAGTATGATTACAGTTTCTTAATAGAAGTACCTAATTCAATAAACCAAGCAACTAGTTGATGAGAGAACAATTTGAACAGCACAGAAGAAGTATTGTTATTAGCAAAGCATGTTGCATAGTGCCTACTAACAAGCTAGATAAAATTCCCAAAGACATGCTCAGAACAAAATTGATCTTAACTGGTGCAGCAGCAAGGTGCTGGAAACAACAAATAAATTCAAGGCTTTCAAGATGAACTGAAGGTTTCAGAATAGGCATTAAAGTTAGCATAGGAATTGGGTTCTCTCAAAGTTGTTAAACTCAAAATCTCTTCTCCCAATGTTTTAAAAAAAAATCATGGCACGCCTCAATTGTTTTATACAGAAAACGAAAATAGTCCTAAATTGTGATTGGTTATGTTTCTTTTGTTTTTCCAAATGACAGATGATTTGCTTTGGAAGCCCTCTCAATATTGTTATATTACCAGATCCTCTCTATCTGATACTTATTGTCTACATTGCAGTATGTCTTTAACAATGGGCAAATGGACTTTGAGAGACTTAAGGAACTTGCTTCTCTCGTTGGAAGAAAGAGGCTTGTTCTGGATCTTAGTTGCCGTAAAAAGGTATTCACTATTTAAATGAAATTAATGTTTGATAAACAATAAAAGATAAAAAAGGTATCCATTTTTTGTGGCTCCTAGACAGACAGAGTTCTTCATATTAATGTAGAGGAGATTCTTGCCGGCGACTGTCTCAGGGCATGAATAGATGATTAAATTTGTAAAACTAGACTCAGTTACTGCTCTCCTTTCTTTCTGCTATGATAGATCCAATGACTTGAAAGAACATGCAGGAGGGCGAATATGTAATTGTCACAGACAGATGGCAGAAGTTTACTGATGTGAGTCTCAATGAGAAAGTTCTGAATTTTCTTGCAGACTATGCTGATGAATTTCTGGTCCATGGAGTTGATGTTGAAGGCAAAAAGTAAGTCCCAGTACTTTTTCTATGTACTGTCATTATAGAGCTGCAATAGCAGGTGACGCAATTGTTTAATGAAAGACTCTTTGATGTTTGAAATATGCCTCATACCAATGACATAGACAACTAGGTCGTTTAGGCCAATAACTGTCCCAATGTCTTGTGAAAAATGAAAAAGAAAAAGAAGGAAAGCTGCGATTTCCACATTGTTCAAAAGTTCAATTCTATCTGAACTACTCATTTTCAAATGATATCCACATTGTTCACAAATGTTCATTTTTTATTTCAAAAATTTCTTATTTAACAATTTTCGCATTGAACCCACAAATGCCTGTATTTTTGAGTTACCTCGAGATCATTAGAACTTTCTCTTATAGTTAAATCATTGCCCTTCGTGTGAGTTCCCCTCGTTTTCACTACTATTTCGACTTTCACCACCACAAATGGCCCTATAATTGGCTGAGATCTGACCTAAGTTTTTCTATTTTCCTGATCTGCTTTGAGTTTTTACACTTTTTATTAGCTTGTATCATTAACTAGTTTAATAACAAGGAATTTCCCATAACTATCTTGAATCTGCCTGATTGAGCAAAGGTCCATTGCCTGTTGTCTGAAAATGAAAGATCTTATATTGGTGCATGTATTTTATTCTGCAGCATTCTCAAAATATAGTACACTAGAATGTGAAGTTACTCGTGAGAGATAGTGGTTACAACGACGTCATACCCAGTGTAGTCCCACAAGTGGGGTGTGAGAATAGTTGTTAAAGAGAAATATTATTTGGATATCCGTGTTCATCATTTTAATCGGACATATGGTTCGTAAATTATCTGCGAATTAAAAAAATTGATGTGTTTCTTGTGTAACACAGGCTGGGAATAGATGAGGAGCTCGTGGCATTGCTTGGAAAGTATTCCCCTGTAAGTGCAGTTTATATTATTGACTGCTGTTTATATTAACTAGTTTTCTCACTATTGTGGCTTCTCATTCTGCTATTCTGGGGAGCATTATAAATAGATTCCATCAGACAATGCTTGTCAAATGAGGGGATAAAATGCTTCTCCGCGAGCATTCATGTTATTCTTTTCCCCCTTTTTTAAGATATTGAATGCTGAATGAGCAGTGATCTACTTTTAAGCTTTAAGGGTTGCCGGTGCGCACC
>AWOL01S0015951.1:0-16013 GCA_000715115.1 Nicotiana otophora | reverse complement strand
CCCCCCCCAAAAAAAAAAAGTGCCCCACGGACTCTCCTTTTGTCGCAAGGCGTGGCATTAGATAAAGGGGAATCCATATAGGAGCTAGTCGCTTATATGCGAGACATAGCCCCAGGGTTAAGGGGGAAAATGTAGATCAATCACCCTGAATAAACAACTACATAGAGGTTCTCCACTAGTCTATATATTCTTTGATTTCATTGCCCTCATATTCCAGGATGAAGTCACCAAATTTTATCTTCATGTGGCTCTCAGATTCCTGTAACATATGCCGGTGGTGTCACTGTGATGGCTGATCTGGAGAAGATCAAACTTGCAGGGATGGGGCGTGTGGATGTTACTGTGGGCAGTGCTTTGGATATTTTTGGAGGTAACTTGGCATACAAAGACATCGTGGCTTGGCATGCTCTGCAGGATCCCTTGGCTGTCTAATCTTTACTTCCAATTGTTTGTTCAATCTGGATTAGAGCTAATATCATTACGAGGGAGTAATTCAGATTATACGTTTCTCTATTTTGAACGCGAATTCGTTTTGCCCAGAAAGACCTGTTGTGTAGTTTCACCTAGTTACTTGCTATGTAATATTTTGATGTTGAATTACATTAGCATTGAGGTAGTTTGGGATTAGACATGGAGAACAAAAAAAAAGGACAAATAGGGAAAATCTACATTGGCAATTTATCAAACTGTCGATTGGGTTAACTCCCTTATAGTACCTTATTTTGTCATGCTTTTGGCTCAGAGTGGAAATGAAACAACTAGTAAGTTGATTTTCTGTTTAAAATGTTGAACAAGTAGAGTAAAATTTAAAGAAACGAGTAAGGTAGGCATTCTTCATCATCTAAACATATGAGTTTACTAGTTTCTGAATGTATTCCATGTTATTTTAATAAAACTTAGATAAATATAATAATGTTAAACTACATACGTTAAGCGACCAAATCTCAAATTCAAAATGATTGAATAACCTTCTCTATATGAAAGATGAACAATTACATTAACTTAGTTATTATTATTTGTAATCACATTTTCTCTAATTTATGAGGTAAATACGCCACTTGGTTTTCAAGAAGGTTATGTTATTATCTCGGAAGTAAGAAAACTAAAGTAACAAAAAAAAACTTCAATAAGTCATTGGCGAACTACATATACCAAGTATAATATCGAAAAAAATTCTGCCTTGTGCTATACACATTAACTTATTTAAAATCTCCACGTGCATATATTCCATAGATTTCAATAAGAAAGACCATACATGAGAGGGTTATAATGACAAGAGTTTTGAATTTAAAATGTACCCATATGGTATCAAATTAACCATAAGATAGATGTATATGAGGAGGCCTTTTTTGGCAATACCAAACTACATAATCAAATAAGAAATTATCCTAGAAAAGGAATTTTTAAAAGCTGAGCCTAAGAAAATACATTCAACTTAGAAAGACGCCTACCACATTTATATTGATGCACGTCACGTAAGGCTGGTGGAGAGGTATATCCAATTATCTACAAAAGCAACACACTAATTGATTTTCCCCATCAAAATAAAAATTTCATAATCACAAACTTGTTGAGGCAAACTTTAACAACTTATGTGCGAGAACAAACTCTTAAACAATAATTAAACAACATAATTTACACGATAAGTAAGAAGCAAGAAGCAAAAATGAAAAAAACTTTAACTGAAAAGAATATGCACGATAAGAAACAATCGTTTTTCACAAAGTAGTCTAGAAAAGATTTAAGGCACTCAACCAATGTTAAGGAGTTCATTCACGCTGCAAAGGAGGAGAACATAGTGAATTTCTCGCTCACTTCTTATATTATATAACTAGTATTAGCACCCACGCAGATGCGCGGACATTAACCATGTTAAATATTTAAGTTATTTGGGTTATATGTAAATAATCTTAAAATTTAAACCTTTTCGATAAATATAGATAATCATTGGATATTAATTAAGAAACACTATATGAAAATGATTAAACATTTCTCAAATCTCCTAGTTGTAATTTTATTTTTATTTTTTTTTGGTACCCTCGCCGGTGTCATTGGATCCAAAAAATAACCAGGAAACAAAATAATAACTCATATTTATGGCGAAACAATCAAAAGTTGAGACTATAAAGGACTCTTTGGATATGACTTGACTCTTTTACTACTGCTTGAACTTTTATTTGGTGTGTTGATATTTTTCAAAAAATATTTTTATTTTAAAATTTCAGTTTCTAAAACTTTATGTTTCAACAATAATTATTTTTATAATAATATAAGTGAAAATATTATCCTTAATTCAAAACTCATTTTAGTCGGCTATCTAAAATTTTAAAATTCTTTAGCCAGTGATTTTTTTCTAGTATGACTTCATTTTGATATTTGACATTAACCATGTTAAATATCTGAGTTATTTGAATTATATGTAAATAAACTTAAAATTTAAACCTTCTAGATAATTATAGATAATCGTTAGATATTAATTAAGAAACACTACATGAAAAAAGGCTAACATTTTCTCAAATCTCGTGGTGATAATTTTATTTTTGCACCATTCTTATTGGATTCATTGGTACCTAAAAATAGTCACAAAGCGAAATAATAACTCGTATTTATGAGCTATGGCAAAGCACAAAGGTTGGCACAATATGAACGATTCTTTGGTTACGACGTGACTCTTTTACTACGCCTTGAATTCTTATTTTGTATGCTATTATGTTGTAAAAAAATATTTCTATTTTGAAATTTATATTTCTAAAACGTTATATATATTTCAATAATGATTATATTTATAATGATGCAAGTGAAGATATTATCCTTAATTTAAAATTCACTTTAATCGGCTATCTAAAAATTTAAATGATTCTTTGGCCGGTGAAACTTTATTTCACTATGACTCCATTTTGAGTTTATCGATATCTCTAGCAACAGATTTTGAATTTTGAATACCCTACATATACAGATGTTTTATTCTTTGAATCATTAAATGTTAGATTAATTGATTGTTATTATGGCATATATTATCTTAAAATCGCCAATTAGTTTTTTCTGGACCACCATACTTGGCTTAACCTCAATGCAAACTACTTAAACTGCATTTAAATTCAAATTCGAATATCATATCAGTTTGTTAGTAATTGTGATTTTCTTTTAAAAAAATGACATACAATGTAAATAAAAAAAAATATATTCTAAGATATCTTTATCTTATAATCTATGTATTTGAGCTGAAAAAAATATTTGAAATCGATGAGATCGGCTTCAAAATTTTTTTATACTCAATAAAAATGAGACAGATTAAAGAAATTCGTGGTCGTCTCTTATTTATGATTTTTAGATTTTTCATGCATTTTTTTCTATATTTATTTTCTTTTATCTTATTTTTTATGTCTTTCTTTCTTTTGTTATAAAAAATTAATTTATTTCGTAATAAAAGGATGAGTCTTAATAGAAATTGTCTACATAAAAACTTTATTTATATTTTTAGTCTTTGGTTGAAATTCTGTCATATTTTTCTTTTGGCTTTATCTTATCAACCTAAACAGGTGCTCACCCAACCACTTAAATTAAAAAAATTAAGGATGTGTAATTTATATATAATTCATATATAACATGTGTATAATCGCTATATCATCTATGTATATTAGCTATAAAAAGTAAACAATAAATCTGGTCGGATATTTATGTAATAATCCATAAGATTTCAGTTTCTTGATTTTATCTATGATATGACTTCTATTATAATTATTTTAAAAACTCTCTACTAAAATTTAAAAATATCTTATCTTTTATTTTAAAAATTATATTATAAGTTAAAAAATAATCCCATTTCGAAATAATTTATTTACATTTTAAAAATAACTATTTCACGTCATACCAATTTATTTTTTAAATATACTTTTTGTTACACTTGAAAATCGCTATAGAAATTATCAATTAGAAACTAATATCCCTCTTGTTGAATTCGAGAAAAAAAATCTTTCACATAATCTAATGATTCAAAACTAATATTCTTCAACCAAAAAAATACTATACCCTTGCAATGTTGGTTTGACTACAGCTAAATGAAGAGGTTGCGGCTTATACCCTTCAATTCCTATAAGGTGTTAAATAGAAATTAATGATAGCAATTGTATAGCCAAAGTTTTGTTATTTATTTTATGTCAATTTATACAAATTGACTATTCAAACAAACATTTTTCAAAAAGAAAAAAAAAATAACTTGTTTTGAATATTGACTGATTTATATAATGTTTCTTTCTCCAGCATGTAGGTTTACTTCATTATATATGTAAGTAAACTTTTATCAACTTTTAAACTTTTTTTGGTTATCTGGATAAACATTGACGTGCATCCTATATATTATATTTATTTTAAAAGAAATTCGCTTTATTCAAATCTAGCTATAGTATTTTAAAGAACTATAATTATAGGATTTTAAATGTAAAAGAGTTTTATAGTTATATGGAGTATTTTTTTTTTTTTGCCAGAGGCGAAGTAGTATTTAAATAATTTGAATTAAGATAACAAAAGTTCCTAATATGATTGCATATGATCATTAACCGAATTAACTATGATAACATGATAACAAAAGATAAATTTCTTCTTTATTTTAATTCAAATATATATATATATATTTGTATTGGACTAACATAGTCAAATATAGAATAAAGTTACCACATACTATTGACATTTATTAGCTTGCCACTTGACTCAATTATATATGGTAACTTTATTCTTTTAATATATATATATTTATACTGTTTTGTATCCGTTGAAAACAAACAAAGTGATACTAATTAAAAAAAGTTCAACGATGATGGAAATTTACCAAATGCATCCATCGTTGAAAGGACAACAAGGATATTCAATTTAAATTAATAAAAAGCAAAATATTTTGAATGATGTGAATAGAATTTTGGTCAAGAAAATAAAAAACTCACATTCATTGACGTCTTCGACAAATCGCTCTCCGCTCTCTCATAATCTCTTGATACCAGTAGTGATCAGATTTTTAGCTGAAATGTTTGCTCTAAAACCAAAATCATTGAATCATATTGCCTTGATATTACTTGTTCATGAAAGTAAGGAAATTTAAAATTTTGTTATCTATCAGAGTAGTCGAACGTTGTTCTTTCCGATCCTGCTATTGTCACTGAATTTTGAGGTCATTCATCTTACAATATGTTTTTTTCTACTAAAATCTTTGAGATAGATAGTCTTTCCATCAAAAGAGGAAAGAACAATAAGTGAAAGATGAGATACAAATTTGAGGGAAAGGGAATGTAAAAGATGTTAGCTGTTTTTAGAAGATTATTATTGAATGTATTAATTGATTTATTTATTAACATAAATGATGGGATTATTGTCCTTTCATTTGCTCTTGGATTTTGATTAACTGAGATTTCTGTTGAAATGCATAGCACTAAACAGAGTACAAATAGCAATTGAAGAGAATTTGGTTCATTTGTACCATTAATTGCAACTCCTCAAATTCTTGTTACTGGCTGTTTTTCGTCTATCCACATTAAATGGGTGTTTAGTAGGTAGAAGAAATTTATTATTTATTGTAATGTAAGTTTACTTTTTGATACAAAATTATTGTAAAAATAGTGTTTAAGAGAAGGGTAAACGTGTCACTCAATATTTAATACGTAATGTAGTAATATAATTTTCATTTTGGGCTTCATACTTATAATATAGTATGAGATGATATGATATGATCTACAAAATTGCTGAGAAAAAATTATTTGAATTCACACAAAACATAGATACTTTAGTCGTAGTCTTCGAATCCTGTCATTGTTCTCGGACAAAGAAATGAGAAATTTACATAGAATACATCCTTTCTAATACTTATTTAAATTTTCTACAACCACTTTCACAAAATTACATATTATACAATTTATTTTAAAATTTATAACTTTTCATACTCCTAAAATATCTCTCTTGAAATTCTCTCACCTAAAACATCCTAATATCTCTCTCTTAAGATTCTCTTTCACTTAAAAGTATCTATCATATCAATTTTCTCCCAATTTATTCATTATGTATCCTATATGATATATTTCATATATAAATTATATGTTATATAATTAAATATACAATATACATTATATAATATATATATAATATACGGTATATATATATATATATTTAATTGAAAAAAATATCATTAATAAATAAACTATATACAGTATAATATACATAAAATAATATATAGTATATATTAAAAATATACAATAATACAATGCAAAAGAACTTGGGGGGAGCAAACAGGATTTTACATTGTGGAGAGGTGAAGAAGAATCAAATTCGGGGGTAAGTCTTGGGGATTTTTGGATGGTGTATAACATAGAGTTTCTAATAGAGAGAAAATGAAAATCTTCTAAAGAAAAAATTAAAACTGATATGGCTTGATTGATACATAACATTAGGATATATGATTTCATTGATGGATAATATATGGATGATTAAGGCAAGTGGTAACCTAATGTTCTAGAAAAGAAGAAGAAGAAGAAGAAGAAAACTAATGTATGCTTATAGTGGTAATCAATAATTAATAAATTAAAAAAAATTTAGGCACAAATTATGGATAACGTTTCAGAATAGAAATTCCCCATTAACACGGGATTCACCATATTTTTAGAGTATATTTTGTATATTTGTTGTAGAATTTGTAATTCTAATATTAGTTGTAGATTATGGAATATCTTATAAATTCATAAGTAACTACGAAAAATTTCCCAAAAGAAATATCTATGTTATGACATATATATTATATTTTCGATTCAAATAACCTCAAAGTTTTTTTATTGATAAAACAAGTATTTTTATGGTTTATTTACCATTGTATATAACAAAAAAAATTATCGTATTTCCTGATTTATAAATTTCTTTTGTCTATGCTTTGAGGAGCTAATAAGAGTGTAGATTTGTTGAAGTGGAACATATCCATTATCCTCCCAGCTAAGCTTCCATTCATTCACACCGAGCACCAAAAATGACAAATTAAAATTTCAGTTAAAATTGGTAGGACCTTTTATAATTCTTTCGTGTATTTAATACTTGTTTGTGTAAACATAAACTTTAATTCATACCGGGATCTTGAATATGATAATCTTACACATAATCGTTACAGAAAACATACCTGAAGAGGAAGTCATTATCACGAAGCAGAAGCGTTAATTGAAATCGGTTTCTCGTCCCTTACCCTAGCTTTCGTTACCGCCGCCTTTTGTGATAGAAAAGAAGAATAGAATAGGTGGCAACCCAAATGGGTGAGGAGAGGACCAATCTATAGAGGTTCATACTTAATCTGGTACGTCCATCAAGTAACCGATCTGACGGACGAGATTTGTCTTTCGTTAAATATTAATTACGTGCCTTAAACCTATTGGGTCACACACACGTAGGAAAAAACTTACAGTTTGAACCTATAGTCACACTCACCAAAGGCGACTCAATAAATTTAGTGGTCTAAAACTAAATTTTAATAAGAGATCTTAAATTTGTTTTTAAATAGAGTAGATATATATGTAACTTCTTATAAGACATAAATCTTGTAACTTCAATATTATTCAGATTTAGTAGGGTTAATTCAAGTTAATAAGATATCAGTCATATGTTAGCTTTAATACATTACATTGAAACTTGTTGTAAAAAAAAATTATTTACTAATATGAAAATTTGAGTAGGGTTAAAAAGATAATCGGTTTCTCTTTTCTCTTTTTTTTTTTTAAAAATAAAATTTATACTTTTTTGACGAACTTCAATATTGTCTAAGCGGAAATATCATTATGTATCCCACTATTAATAATTTTTGGGGGGCATCAACATTTTGGAGCTCTAACAAGCAAAGGCTTTACTATAGCCTTCCCTTTGATCCCGGGAGTGAAGCTACACTCCGGCAAGGTTGGTCAATTGACCACTCTTCGTCAGAAAATACACTACATATATAAATAAAATATTAGAGTTTAAAGGTATATACATATATTTATTATCCTTTGTCGGTATTTGTTTTTTTACTTCTTTCGAGTTTGAATACCCCGAGTCACCACTAAGACTCACACAAAAGAATAATAAATAAATAGATGATCATTGTCTCGAAATTTATGGTCATAGTTAACAAATTTAACAATTTTTTGAATTCATAATTGATGATAATAAAATGGTAGAAACATTTATGAGAAAGCTCTCAACTAAAAAGCCATGTCTGATACAACATCGTTTTTCCTTTTTTTTTTAAAAAAAAAGAGGACGTTATTTTGCATGTTAAAATAACAAAATTATCTCAACTCGGAAAGTTAAACTGTTAACATAGGGAAAAAAGAGAGAGGAATTAATATGAAATAGTACCATAAGCTTGCTTATTTAGGGTCGCCGGTCTATTGTTAATAAATAGTTACATGCTTTCCAAACCAATCCAGCAATATAGCGTCGAAGGGAATGCTTAATAACTAATCATTTGTATTTTTTATGTGAGTATTCAAACTATTGAAATGAACTACTTAACCTTAGTTAAAAGATTTCTTTATGTATTGTTCCAATTTTCTTGAATTTTCCTGAGGAAACAATTAAAGGATCAGTTCTATTAGAATTTAAAACGAGTGATATCCAACATTTAAAAACTAAAGGGGTGAATTTGAAAACCTGTTGAACGAAGAAAGAAATTATTAGAGGTCATGAAAAGAGTAATATATATGTAAAGTTGTAAGGATGCCTTTGCAACAACAACAACAACAACAACCCAGTATAATCCCACTAGTGGGGTCTGGGGAGGGTAGTGTGTACGCAGATTTTACCCCTACCCTGGGGTAGAGAGGCTGTTTCCAATAGACCCTCGGCATCCTTCCCTCCAAGAACTCCCCACCTTGCTCTTGGGGTGACTCGAACTCACAACCTCTTGGTTGGAAGAGGAGGGTGCTTACCATCAGAACAACTCACTTTGTCTAAAGATGCCTTTGCAAAATTCAAGTATTTATCCACGGCGAACATTTTGGAACATGATGTTTGGCAAAATGACCCCACAAGGTGCATAGATTACTAGATTAGGTTTGACTTGCTGCTGCTGTTAATGATGAATGGTGATGATTATGATCAACACACATGTGACATAATAATAAAGAGAGCTACTATATTTATTACCTTCTTTATTTCCATTTATGTGAATATATTTGATCAAATATGTTTAAGAAATAATTATAAAAATTAAACTTTAATCGTCTTAAATAAGTTATAAATGAGGGTAGCCCGGTACATTAAGCTCTCGCTATGTGCGGGATCAGGCGAATGACCGAACTACAAGGGTCTATTGTATGCTCTGCAAAAAAATATTTTCACGGTTCAAACTTGTGACTTCCTAGTTACCTGATAGTAACTTTGTCAAAGCTCCCCTTCTCAAATATGCTATAAATATATTATAATATTTGTATAGTTATAAAACTTTTAAAACTAGTAGTGTTAATATATATCATAATATTTGTGTGGCTATAAAATATTATTATTAAACGTAAAATGAATATAAAGTATTTACTACAAAAACAATTGAAATTAGCTACGAATATCGTCACGTCACTAAATCGCTTGTAGGTAACAATTCTTTTTAAATAATATGTTGTTAAATAGAATTAGCAACTAATTTTTCTGTTTAGCTGCATAATTCGTCGGTCGCTAGTTCTTATTGTTTTAGTAGTGATTGTTTTCATACTTAAAAAGAGGTCACTCTTCTTGTGATGAAGGTAAAAAAAAAAATAGGGTTACACAAGCTGAAATGGAAGAAGAATACTGTTACTAGTAGTTTATTTATTATATGGACATCAGATATGCATGGATGGAAAAGAAAGAGATCCTTTAAAATAATTCTTACAAAGAGCTTTCGGACAAAAAGTTGACTTATAATGTTCCCCTATAACTTTTTCATTGTCTTTTTTGTGCACCATCATTATCCATATCTCAAGAAAAAAGCATTAGATTAACTAAGAGAAAAGGATTAATTCCNACAACAACAACAACAACAACAACCCAGTATAATCCCACTAGTGGGGTCTGGGGAGGGTAGTGTGTACGCAGATCTTACCCCTACCCTGGGGTAGAGAGGCTGTTTCCAATAGACCCTCGGCATCCTTCCCTCCAAGAACTCCCCACCTTGCTCTTGGGGTGACTCGAACTCACAACCTCTTGGTTGGAAGAGGAGGGTGCTTACCATCAGAACAACTCACTTTGTCTAAAGATGCCTTTGCAAAATTCAAGTATTTATCCACGGCGAACATTTTGGAACATGATGTTTGGCAAAATGACCCCACAAGGTGCATAGATTACTAGATTAGGTTTGACTTGCTGCTGCTGTTAATGATGAATGGTGATGATTATGATCAACACACATGTGACATAATAATAAAGAGAGCTACTATATTTATTACCTTCTTTATTTCCATTTATGTGAATATATTTGATCAAATATGTTTAAGAAATAATTATAAAAATTAAACTTTAATCGTCTTAAATAAGTTATAAATGAGGGTAGCCCGGTACATTAAGCTCTCGCTATGTGCGGGATCAGGCGAATGACCGAACTACAAGGGTCTATTGTATGCTCTGCAAAAAAATATTTTCACGGTTCAAACTTGTGACTTCCTAGTTACCTGATAGTAACTTTGTCAAAGCTCCCCTTCTCAAATATGCTATAAATATATTATAATATTTGTATAGTTATAAAACTTTTAAAACTAGTAGTGTTAATATATATCATAATATTTGTGTGGCTATAAAATATTATTATTAAACGTAAAATGAATATAAAGTATTTACTACAAAAACAATTGAAATTAGCTACGAATATCGTCACGTCACTAAATCGCTTGTAGGTAACAATTCTTTTTAAATAATATGTTGTTAAATAGAATTAGCAACTAATTTTTCTGTTTAGCTGCATAATTCGTCGGTCGCTAGTTCTTATTGTTTTAGTAGTGATTGTTTTCATACTTAAAAAGAGGTCACTCTTCTTGTGATGAAGGTAAAAAAAAAAATAGGGTTACACAAGCTGAAATGGAAGAAGAATACTGTTACTAGTAGTTTATTTATTATATGGACATCAGATATGCATGGATGGAAAAGAAAGAGATCCTTTAAAATAATTCTTACAAAGAGCTTTCGGACAAAAAGTTGACTTATAATGTTCCCCTATAACTTTTTCATTGTCTTTTTTGTGCACCATCATTATCCATATCTCAAGAAAAAAGCATTAGATTAACTAAGAGAAAAGGATTAATTCCCTACACTGTGTGTTGGGCTTTTATGAAGTGATTCTTTCCCTAACTTTTTAAAAAACATTAGTACTTATGAAGAGGGAATTACATCGAAGACATGATGAAGTGAAACTTTTCAGTGAAACAATTACTTCTTCCTCATAATGTATGATAGTGTTTGGTGGAATACAAAGTTTAAGATATAAATTTGTTTAATTTATTATATTAGTAGTAGTGGAAGAATATATGAAAGAACAATCAAAAATATCGCATCAAAGTTTAAAATTTTGATAGTTAACTGAACAAATCCTTATAATCTTTAAAAGTTGTATAAAACAACATTGCAACTTGTAAGTGACTTCCAAAATTAAAAGATAGTCATATAATTAATTATGATGGATGAATATTAAGATTTATCCTTTTTAGATATTGACATGAATGTTTTGAGGTATACGTGAAGTGTTATGATATATACAAAAAAATGTAGTAAAAATTAGAGCATTTCTTTTTCGACAATTCATCTAATATATATATATATATATATATATATATATATATAAAAAATAAATTTGACTTTATATATATAGATTAAAGTCAAAGGTAAGTTTTATGGAGTGCAAGTTTAGCGCCGAATTAGGAGAAGCGGGCTTGGACATGAGGCTTGGATCACAGGTCATCCCCAAGAGAGGTAGTTTCAAGTTCCTTGGGTCGGTTATCCTCGGGGATAGAGAGATCGACGAGGATATCACACACCGTATAGGATTGAGGTGAAGGAAATTAAGGTTAGCTTTTGGAGTTCTGTATGACAAGAAAGTGCCACCGATACTCAAAGGTAAGTTTTATATAGAGCGATGGTCAGACCGGCCATGTTGTATAGGACAGAGTGTTGGCCAGTTAAGAACTCACATATCCAGAAGATGAAAGTAGAATAAATGAGGAGGTTGAGGTGGATGTGCGGACACACTAGGATGGATAAAATTAGAAATGAAGATATTCGGGAAAATATGGGTGTGGCCCCTATGGATGGCAAGATGCATGACGCGAGACTTAAATGATTCGGGCATGTGCGGAGAAGTCCAGATGACCCCATCAGGAGGTGTAAGCGGTTGGCTTTGGCGGGTATGAGAAGAGGTAGTGAGCGACCTTAGAAGTATTAGGGAGAGGTGATCAAGCAGGACATGGTCTGGCTTCAGATTTTCGAGGACATGGCCCTTGATAGGAAGGTGTGGAGGTCGAGCATTAGGGTTGTAGGTTAGGAGGTAGCTGAGTATTTTTCTATTTCGTACCGGGTGTGAGGCTAGTCTGAGAGGATTTTGTCTTAGGGGTTCTAGCGATTATTGTTGTTTTCACACTATTCTTCCGTTTCATAGTACCGAACCCTATTTGTTGGTTAATTGTTATTCATCTATTTACTAGTTCATATGATGTTGTTATTATTCATATGATTTTTGTTATGATACTGATATATTATCTTTTTTCGTTTTCTTGAGCCGAGGGTATATCGAAAACAACATTTCTATTCCCCGGAATAAGGGTAAGGTCTGCGTACACACTATCCTCCCCACACCCCACTTATAAAATTTTACTGGATTATTGTTGTTGCTATATAAAATAAAAAAAATTGGCGAAGAAAATTCAGATGAACTTCATTCTACCCTAGCTCAACCAATGCTAATAAGCACATAATACTGAGAGACATTTGAGGTTTCCAAAGCTATGGTCAAAAATTGGAAGGTGATTAGTCAAACTAAGAGAGTAGTATTTTCTCTTGTCCACAATAAATAATAAGTGTCCATTTATATAATCGAGAAAAAATTTAATTTATTTTTTCAAAATTACTTTTATGTACGTATCCCTAAAAAATCTTTTACTCCTCGTATTAATTATGCTGCAACATTTAATTAAGAATAGTTTAGTTACACTAGCTATTTTTGTCTAGAATTTTCTATTTTCTTAATGGGTGTATCAAGTTAAATTGGTCACTTGTACCGGATAGGATGAAGTAATTAACATATGATAATTAGAAGGGTCGTTAAGTTATTAATGCTGTACAGATCATATTATATTCTTTTATATATGCATGTAAAAACAATACCACACTGCCCTAAATCACCAAAGTGGGAGGCACCATCAGAGAAAAATGTTCTCTTAGAATAATGATACAAAAAGGTCAGCTTTCTAGTTGACTTGCCCTATAAAGTCTGCCAAATTTTAGAGGTACTAAAGAGAATCCTATCCTTATAAATCCCCCACCCCCATCCCAAAATCAAGAAGTGGGTTAGGGTGAGGGGTTTGATTATAACTCATAAGAATATTATTTCCAATAGAATCTTATTAATTTGTGCTTATACCAAATTAATTAATATAAGATAACATATTTGACTTTAATCAATTAATCATAGTTAAGTGATACTCCTTTAATAACTGACTTTTTGACCTTTTTATTTGGTCCAAAATAAATATCCTTCTACATAATCAAGAATGAATTAACTTTATTTTTCAAATTTTGCATGTATTTACATATTCCATGTGTCAAGTTAACAATATGCAAATTTTAATTAAGGATAATTTAGTCAAAATACTTTATTTCTCTAGGAATTAGTATTTTCTTAAGAGGTATGCTAAAAACTAAAATATCACTTATTATGGACCGGGAATATATATTAACACTTTAATTCAGAATTCTTGAAATTAAATTAATTTGATTGATATAAACATCGAATATAAATAAGTATTTTTTTGATACTCCGATTAATATGTTGGAGGCATATGTGCTCTCAAAAGTAGGGGAAGAAATGAAAAGGGATCACTTTCTTGGTTCCTAGTTGATGTTCTTTTGTGTGGGAGAGGAATAACTTTTGGGAGGTTAAAAAGATAGGGTATTTCTTTTCTTTTCTTTCCTTTTTCCTCCACTTTTTTCTCTTTTAAAAGGTTGTCTTTTCGAGCGGGAATAGGGAACTCCACTCAAAAGCTTTATAGAAATTAAATTATGTTTGGTCCACTCTTACTTTTTGCTCCATTATGTATACATTTTATATAGTTTGCTCTCATTTCATTATCCTCAATTCTTGACAAGAAAATGAGTTGAGTTTTGGCTTGGATTCCCATATCTGACAAAGTGTGCAAGGGTGAATCATTTGATGCCTCCTTTTTTGGCCACTAATTCAAATGAAAGAGAAACTCTTCAGTCCAATCAAAATAAAAGTCTACCTATATATAATTTACCTTTTTTTTATCCTCAGAAAACATTTTAGGATAATGTGAAAATGCATCTTTGTGCAAATAAATTTATGTCTCATTTTCAAAGATTAAAATTCTACTGATGTTGTGAATTTATTTTACTTGTGGCGCTATGCTTGCCTAATTATCAGATTTATGTGCAAAATAAGTTATTTTTGGCAACAAAGTCACAAGAAACAAGAAAATTATCCTCTATAATACGTTAGATTTTTAAATGAGTCGGTTCAATCACCAAGCCAATTCAGCAAACAACAACAATAACAACAACAACAACAACAATCCGGTAAATTTCCATAAGTGAAATTTGGGGAGAGTAGGATGTACGCAGCCTTACCCTTACCCTTGAAGGGCAGAGAAGTTATTTCTGATAAACCCTCGAATAAAGAAAAGATGAAAGAAATACTGACAACAAATAATAACAATACAAGATAATTTCAGTAAAATCATATTTAAACAGATATTTTAGATATAAACTCTTATTAAACCAAGAAAAATCTCAAACATCTTGAAAAAAGGTTAAGAAAATATCGCATGAATTGTTCAAAGTGCTAAATTTTGCTTATTTGGAGCCTTGCTACACATGGATGAAAGATGCATGTACCAATCAAAGAAGTGCTGCAAATGTGTATTTTACCTAAGTTTTACCACTTAACCATTTGAAACACATCGAAATAGTATTAGTCGTACTTAATAACAGAAGAAATTGGCAGAAATATGTAAAATTGTCCCTCCTAAAAAGATTATTCCAGAATAAATGGGCAATAATTGATACAAAAAATGTGGCAAGTTTTTTATTTATATGTATTATATATTACCTTAATGTGGGATAATACTGAGTATATTGTTGTTATTGTATGTACTATATATTACCTTAATTTACACCGGGTTTGAATAATTTTTTCTTCCCGAACAGAATCCTCAAGATTTATAGAAAAACCTAGTACATATATTTTTTTATTGCAGCATAAGGTTCTGCACTTGAAATAATAATTAATACAGGAGAATATTAGGTGGTACAAATTTGGATCAGCTACGACCACAGACTTCAAAATTCTCTAGTGAGTCACTTTGTAGAATCATTTACTTATGGTCCAATGAGGCATATATTTTACAGAATCATTCCTTTTTTCCCCGCAATCCATGCTCAAGCAAATTTGAGAGAGAATTAGATGTTTTTCTCAAAATACTTTAGTTATGCATTTGTAATCAATTTTGTTTTTTGTCAACAAGGAACTATGCACAATGAGTACTTGTGCATTATATTGGTTAAAACATAAGCGATGCATTAAAATGTTACAGAAGCGAATATAATTAGGCTTATTAATTAATACATACTTAGTTTACTCTTCTAGCTTGTAGCCAAATTAATATCGCACTCTTTTATACACTAAGAGCATGTTTTGGAAAATCACCTATGAATTGGATTTGGGTGTAATTACACAGTTTGACATGTTTGTCTGACCAAGTAATTACTTGGTCAGCATGGAATTGGGTGTAATTGGAGATGTGTAATTACACTCTCTAATTCTCGGA
>AWOL01S0015947.1:35339-64376 GCA_000715115.1 Nicotiana otophora | reverse complement strand
AAGAAGCGGTTAAAATATGGGTAAAGTAGCATCAACACATATCGAAATATGCCCAACATCACACAACTTTAGGAATTGTCCCGACCTAAAGAGCCTTAACGCCATGGTCCATGAACAGAAGGAGCAGCTGCAAGGAGAGAGATCGGGAACCGCACAGTTAAGTATGATCGGATTATGCAGTTCTGTCACAAAGCAAACTCTCCAACCTACCGAGAATGGCAACCAGTACGTGGATCTCACCATCAACAACAAGCCTGCTCGTGCAATGGTGGATACTGGAGCAACTCATAATTTCGTGACTGAGGCTGCCGCAAAGAGACTAGGATTGAAGCTTGCTCCAACCAACTCCTGCGTCAAGACNGGAACCGCACAGTTAGGTATGATCGGATTATGCGGTGCTGTCACAAAGCAATCTATCCAACCTACCGAGAATGGAAACCAGTACGTGGATCTCACCATCAACAACAAGCCTGCTCGTGCAATGGTGGATACTGGAGCAACTCATAATTTCGTGACTGAGGCTGCCGCAAAGAGACTAGGATTGAAGCTTGCTCCAACCAACTCCTGCGTCAAGACCGTGAATGCCGAGGTACATAATGCTCGTAGGGTAGCTAATGGAGCTGGTGTCAAATTGGGAACTTGGAAAGGTATGACAAACTTTACCGTACCCACTAAGGATATATTTGACATCATATTGGGACAAGAGTTCTTTAGACATTGTCATACTTTGATCGACCCCTACCTCCAACATCTCTTGGTTATGGAGCGAAAAGGAGCTTTCATGGTACCTATAGTGTCTATGCCACACGGACAGAGCCAATCACAACTCTCAGCTATGCAGGTTGTCAAGGGGATCAAGAAAGGCGAGCCGACGTTTGTGAAAATCATCGCAAGTCTGGAGGAAGACAAGAGTTTTCAAGAGACACTACCACCTTGCATAGAGAAGTTGCTTGAGGAAAACAAAGATGTCATGCCCGAGGAGTTGCCTAAGCACTTGTCGCCTAGGCGAGAGGCTGATCAAAAGATTGAGTTGGAGCTAGGGGCTAAGCCACCCGCATTTTCCCCATATCGTATGTCACCTCCCGAGCTAGAGGGGCTCAGGAAACAATTGAAAGAGTTGCTAGATGCTGGTCACATTCGCCCATCAAAGGTATCTTTCGGCGCACCAGTATTGTTCCAGAAGAAGAAGGATGGATCGTTGCGCTTGTGCATAGACTACCGAGCACTTAATAAGGTCACAGTGAAGAATAAGTACCCGATCCCGCTCATTGTTGACTTGTTCGATAGACTTGGGCAAGCTAAGTACTTTACCAAGGTGGATATCCGCTAGGGCTACTACCAGTTTCGCATTGCAGAAGGAGATGAGCCGAAGACAACATGTGTGACAAGATATGGAGCCTTTGAGTGGTTGGTGATGCCCTTTGGCTTAACCAATGCACCGGCCATATTGTGCACCCTTATGAATAAGATTTTTCATCCCTACCTTGATCAGTTCGTGGTACTCTACCTAGACGACATAGTCGTCTACAGCAACACCTTGGAAGAGCACATAAAGCACTTAAGGAAGGTTTTTCAAGTCTTGCGGGAGAACGAGCAATACATCAAGAGGGAGAAATGCGAGTTTGCACAATCAAAGGTGCACTTCTTAGGCCATGTTATTAGCAATGGCGAGCTACGCATGGACGAGGCTAAGGTACATGCTATCCAGGAGTGGGAGGCACCTATGAAGGTAAATGAGTTGAGATCCTTCCTTGGCTTTGTTAACCACTATCGTCGGTTCATCTGTGGATACTCAGCAAAGGCCGCACCATTGACTGAGTTTCTAAAGAAGAACAAGCCATGGGTTTGGTCAGAGCATTGTCAAAGGGATTTTGAAGACCTCAAGGCAGCTGTAACAGAGGAGCCAGTCTTGACATTACCTGATTTTGCCAAGACATTTGAGGTGCATACTGATGCCTCAGATTTTGCCATTGAGGGTGTATTGATGCAGGATAAGCATCCCATAGCATTTGAGAGTCGTAAGTTAAATAAGACAGAGCGGCGTTACACGGTGCAAGAGAAAGAGATGACCGCCATTATGCATTGCCTTCGTACATGGTGACATTATTTGCTCGGGTCGAGGTTCGTGATCAAGACCGACAATGTGGCTACTAGTTACATTCAGAAGCAGAAGAAGATCACACCAAAACAGGCTAGGTGGTAGGATTTCTTGGCCGAATTTGATTTTGCACTGGAGTATAAGCCAGGCAAAGGTAACGTTGTAGCCTATGCCTTGAGCCGGAAGGCTGAGCTTGCTGCAATCACTTCAACAAGATAGGACATTCGTGAGGCTATAAAAGAAGGCGTGCAGCATGATACAGCAGCCAAACAACTTATCGAGTTAGCCAACCAGGGCTATACGAGACGTTTTTGGGTCAAAGATGGTCTAATGCTTACCGCAGGTCGGTGGGTCTACGTGCCTAAGTTTGGAGNGAGTTAGCCAACCAGGGCAATACGAGACGTTTTTGGGTCGAAGACGGCCTACTACTTACCATAGGTCGGCGAGTCTACGTGCCTAAGTTTGGAGACATTAGACGGCGGATTATAAGGGAGAGTCATGACACAATGTGGGCTGGTCATCCAGGCCAACATCGCACTAGGGCCTTGGTTGAGTCAGTCTACTATTAGCCACACATGCGAGATGACATAGAGTGTTATGTGCAGACTTGTCTTGTCTATCAACAGGACAAGGTTGAGCAACAAAAACTCGGAGGACTTTTGGAGCCACTACCAGTTGCAGAGTGTCCATGGGTGAGCGTGACTATGGACTTTATCACTTGCCTACCGAAGTCTGACAGTTATGGTACTATTATGGTGGTCGTGGATAGATTTTCCAAATATGCCACCTTCATACCCGCCACACCAGGTTGCACTACGAAGGAAGCCGCCAAGCTATTCTTTAAGAATGTGGTGAAGTATTGGGGCTTACCAAGGTATATTATCAGTGATTGAGACCCCCGTTTTACTGAAAATTTTTGAAGAGTATTATTCGACATACTTTGCATGGAACTGCACGTTTCCACTAGTTTACACCCACAGAAAGATGGACAAACGGAACGGGTCAATACCTTACTAGAATGCTACTTGAGGCATTATGTAAGCGCGCATCAGAAAGATTGGTCAAGGCTCTTAGACATCGCCTAGTTCTCTTATAACTTGCAGTAGAGTGAGTCCACGGGGTGGACACCATTTGAGCTAGCCACAGGCCAACAGCCACAAACTCCACATTCATTACCAGTCGCGTTCGAGGGAAAGCGTTTAGGGGCTTATCATATGGCCAAAGGATGGGAGGAGCAGCTTGACACTGCTAAGTCCTACTTGAATAAGGCAGCTAAGAAGATGAAGAAGTTTGTAGATCGTAAGCGGCGTCCCACGGACTATAGAGTTGGGGACATGGTCATGGTGAAGTTTAATCCAAGACAGTTTAAGGCACTACGGGGCATACATCAGAATCTGATTCGCAAGTTTGAGGGGCCATTTAAGATAGTCGCCAAGGTAGGCAAGATCTCATACAAGCTTGACACGCCATCGTATCTTAAGATCTACCAAGTCTTCCATGCCAGCATGCTTAAGCTATATCATGAAGATAAGGATGATTCGAGTATGGGCCAATCAAGTCGAGCGCCTATGACTATAACCTCATCGCATGATAGGGAGATTAAGGCTATCATGGATTACCAGGCCAGGCGAAAACAAGGGCAAAAAACCACTGATATGTTCCTCGTCCATTGGAAGGGGAAATCACCGGAGGAGGCCACACTATGAAGATTTATGGAAATTCAAAGATAAGATCCGAGAGCTTATGCAGCAACATTGCGCCGCGGTCGTCGCAACATTTGGTGGGGGAGAGTGTGATGACTCACCATGTCATCATGCCACGTAGGCACCATTTGGTATATATTAATGCCATGTGAAAGCTTACATAGGAGGAATGCTTACATTTGTGAGAAGATTCTAGAGAAGTATAGACATTTCCTTTGGAAGCCCTAGATCCCTATGGATTTGCTAGGAAAATCCTTGGAATTTTCTAGGTTTGTCGAGAATTCTAGAGAAAGCCCTTATCTTGTAAATATTAAGGACTTGTGTAACAATTAATATTTATATATTATCCCCTAGGAGACTAGTATATAAAGAGGTCCATTCATTTGTATTTCATCAAGAAAACAATTTAAGTTCTCTCTAATACAAAGCTTTCTTTAACAATTCTCTTGTGTTCTTTCTAACATTCTCTTAACGATCTTGAGTGTAGTAAGGCTGACTTGGCATAACAAGAACGTGAGCAAATTGTCAAGTGCCGCACGTGTACTTAGTTAACGACTAAGGACGTGACACAAGCGACTGAAAATCTTCACCCGCTGATATAGCACTCATATGATAGATCTCATATATTAAAGTAGCTTTAATATTCAAAGCCAGGGGCAACTAAAGAAAACAATCTCATTTTTCAACTTAACTTTATTAAAGGTGTGTTTGGTATAATGGAAAATATTTTCCGTGAAAAATATTTTCTTAGAAAATAAGTAGTAATTTTATTCATTTTTCCGTGTTTGGTAAACTTCCAAACACATAAACCCCCGAACTCATAACTTTGGAACTTGTAAAATTTCGAACATGTAAATCGAAAGATGAAAAACAGAAATTTAAAATTACAAAACAAAAAGCAAAAAAGGTAGTAGGGGGAGGGGGCAGTGGGGGTGGGTAGTGCAGAAAAATAAAAAACAGAAATTTGAAATTACAAAAAATAGAAAAAAAAAATTTCGCGAAGGGGGGAGTTAGTAGTGTGGGTGGTGACGAAAATAAAAACTGAAATTTGAAAAAACAAAAACCTTTTCTGAGAGAGGGGTAGGGTGTTAGGCATGGAGTGGGGTTAGGTGAGTGGGTGCGGGGTGGGTTGGTGAGGGTGGGGAATATGATGGGGAAGGTTGAGAAGGAGTTTTGGAAAATGTTTTCCCTTCTCTTAATACGAAGAACATTTTGAGTTCATTTCCAAAATATTTAAATCAGCCGGAAAAATTGAAAAAATATTTTTCGAAAAATATTTTCCTTCGTACTAAACACACCCTAAATGTCAATATTAACGAGGCCACTTGTTGATAACTAGACAGAGTAGTGTTTAATTTAGGGTTAAAAATATCCCAAAAACGACCGATTGATTAATTGTACTTGGGTACTCCTTATATGTGAATTACTAAGAAAATATAAATGAACAGAACTTCAAAATTTTCGACTTTGACGAATCATTTTTTCTTCCTTTCTTTGTTTCATTTACTCCATCCGTTTCAATTTAGATGAGATAGTTTGACTCGGCACAGAGTTCAGAAAAAACAACTTTTGAAACTTGTAGTCTCGAAAGCTTAAGAAGTAAAAGCTTTGTGGGGTCATGACATTTGTATGGTTATAAAAACTTCCCATTAAGGATAAAATGAGTAAAATAAAGAGTTTAAAGTTGAATTATTTTCAAAATTAGAAATGTGTCACTTATGTTGAAACAGACTAAAAACGAAAGTACATCGTCTAATTTAAAACGGAGGGAGTAAATATTTTCAATTGTCTGTTGTTTTTTTTAAATATAGATAGTCAAAATGTTTACACATTGGATCTTCTTTATTTTTTTGGATATTTGACCTTCTGCTTATTTGTATTTCTGAACAATTCGCGTATGGTTTAGTTACTTTAATGTGAAAAAACAAATTGTGACTTTATTGTTATATTGTGTAAAGTACAGTAATTATACGTGATATTTATCATATATTTATACTAAGAGTAAAAAGAATAAAGAATTATAGACATACATAGTAATAATAAATTTTAGATCTGGATCTAAAGTCTAAACTGACAATGTTGGTCTGTAATGATATGTATAAATATTTATGTCGTCACTTAGATGCGTGACTCGCTGCACGAGCTTGAAAGGGTAAATGTTTGCTAGCGAGGTCGTCCTCTAATTTTCTGTGAATGTATATGTGAGGGACAATAAAAAAGATTGTAATTAGTCCTTGTGCAGTTGTGCTCCACGTGAATGGAAGGGAGAAATTGGGGATACTTGGTGTGGCTGGTGAGTGGTGACCAACCAATCTAGTAGTCACATATCTCCATTATTATTCTGCTTTTCCATTTATTCGAAAACAAAGACCTCTCGGGTGGAGGTAGTACATATTGGTCTACCCAGAAATGTAATAATTTTGACAAAGAAAAAGACTTTGCTTTGAATAACAACCACTTATGGACCATCTTGAATTTGTGATCTTAGATTGAGATCATTAATCGTCAAGAGATATGTTGGATTAAACGAGATTCGTCTATTTTTAATCAAAAGCTTCTTATTCTTTTGGATTAAACGATATGTTGGAATCCGAGATGGAATGGCTAAAGACCGAACGTAGTCATTGCGCTTGTCACCGGAACGGATAACGTTCATAAATGTGTATTAAATGTTCTGCGCCCGGTAGAATTTACTAAGGAATATTCTACAGTATTAAGAGCGACGGTCCGTTACCAAGAATTTGGCATTTACACTCAACGTTATATCTCCATCAATGACCCTCACAATTGGCATTAAAGGAGGGCATGATCCTAGGACCTTTTTCCTTAGGCATAGCTATAAATAGTGAACTCAGTTACCATTGTAAAGGACACAAAACATTTCTGTCAATAATATATATTATATTCTATACAAACCTTTATACAATTTCACTCTCTTGCTTTCTTATCTCATCATTGCTGTGTTCGAAAATCATGTTCACGGAATCACTATCTTTGCTATTTCATCTACATTCCAAGGCTAAGTATTATGTATTTCTTCGATTATTATATTATTCCAAAATTAAATTAGTTCACTTATCTAGAAACCACGTATAAATTTAACCGTACTGTTTTACGGGCAAACAGTTTGGCGCTCTCCTTGGGGCCTAGACAATCGTGCAATTAAATTGATCCTTGTCTTTTTTACTATCGTGTCTTGATTATTTTGTCTTAGAAAAAATTACAAAAAATGACAGATAACAGTGTTAACGATGCACGCAACCCTAATATTCGAGGGGATCAGCCTTATTTCGAGGATTCGATCAGTGACACCCGCAATGAGGGGAATGACGCCACACTGATGCATGACATGCGATACCCTCGACGGGTTCGGGAGACAACTCCCGATGATGTTGATGAGGAACAAGTAGCGGATGCTGTGAGGATCCTGCAAGAGCAATGGGAAATCATCCTAGGCCATCTCACGCGGGAGGATCAGGTTATGACGGAGCTGAAGCGGGCGCTATTATGTGCTTCAAATAATGCAAACACGCACGACCCAATTCCTCTTGTTGTTCCCGCAGTACAAACAACACAGTGAGTCAAAAATAACACTCTCAGGGGTGAAGTTGGCTCCGATTGGGTTGGGGGAGCAGATCAGGTCTTAACAACGAGAACGATTCATTCAAGGATGATCTTTTACAGTTCATGAGGGAAGTAAACGCCCGCATGGATCAAATCCCGGGCGCACCACAAGTATTGAAAGGCCCGAACTCGGAGAAGTACGTTCAATTACTGTACAAGCCAAGTGCTGCACCAGAACTAATCCCGAAGCATTTCAAAATACCTTGGAACTTCAGACCTGCAGGAACATATTACCATGTACACAACGGCGGTGAAAGGAAATGATCTAGCTCCTCACGAAATTGAATCTGTGTTGCTAAAGAAATTCAGTAAAACTCTCACGAGGGGAGCCTTAACGTGGTATTCATTACTGCGCAAGCATTTCATAGATTATTTTGAAAGGCACGCAGATTCTTTCATTAAAGCTCATGCCGGGGCCAGAAAGGTGCAAGCCCAGAAGGCCGACATATTCAGAATCGCGCAAGGAGAATCCGAATTATTTCGAGAGTTTGTTACCCAATTCCAGAAAGAATGAATGTTTCTCTCGGCTGTCCCGGATGAATGGGCAGCTGAAGCATTCACCAAAGGATTGAATCTGAGAAATTCAGACGCTTCCCGAAAGCTGAAAGAGAGCCTGCTTGAGTTTCAAGCAACAACCTAGGCAGATGTTCATAACCGGTACGAGTTGAAGATAAGGATAGAGGATGACCAGGTCGGTTCTACATCATCGGCCAAAGGACGGGAGAAGAATAGAGAAAATCAAAGGATGACTACGACGCGGATAAGTGGACTACGAGGGGTCGGTTTTTTCCCTACGAGTGTACCGACGGCAGTGACAGAAATTTTCGAGCAGCAAACAAGTTCACCGTTGACGGAGGGACTGATCGTGGTCGAAAACATATACCACTTCAAGATAAACAAACATCGGGGTCTCAATATCTTTCTTACCCCAGGTTACCAGAATATAACTTCAACGTCAGTGTAATAGAACTGGTGTCGGCCATGAGGAACATTAAAGAAGCACGATTCCAGCCAAAGGGATCCCAATTTATGGTGCGAATACCACGGGATGAACGATCATCGGATAGGGGATTACCTACATCTTCGGGAGGAGGTGGAAACGCTATTGAAGAATGGTCATCTCCGAGAATTCTTGAGTGATCGAGCATAGAACAATTACGATAATAACAGAGACAACGCGGAATCCTCAAAAGAAGGAGAAAAAATCCCACGCCAAATGATTAACATGATCTTTGGGGGTAACGAGATTAACGCGGTCACCATTTTTGGCGGCAAAGAAGACTAAAGTATCGATAACTCACAGCAAAAGACTCCGGGTGGACGAAATCACTTTCACGGAAGAAGACGCCGATGGATTGCTGTTACCACACAACGATGCACTGGTAATCTCTTTAAATATGTTAGATTTTAAAATTAAGCGTGTTCTAGTGGATCCAGGAAGTTCGGCTAATATCATACAATGGAGTGTATTGGAACAAGCTAAACTCACCGGAAGCATTATTCCGGCGACAAAACTCCTTGTTGGATTCAACCTTACGAGCGTGACGACCCAGGGAGAGATCTTGTTGCTCACGAATACTGAAAGAGTAATGGAAACAACTCTTTTCGAAGTAGTGGATGGTGATATGGGATACAACATCATATTAGGAAGGCCATGGTTACACGAGATAAAAGTTGTACCTTTAACGTATCACCAATTTCTGAAGTTTTCAACGCCCGAAGGAATCAAGCAGATAAGAGGTGACCAACCGGCAGCGAGGGAGAAGCGAAATGAAGGAGCGTACGGCATAGCAATTACATGAACTGACACCTACTCCCGAGTTAGAAGAGGTTATTCCAGGGGCAGAATCGTCAGAGAAATATCAGGTGCTGAGAAATTTCCAAGTTTCGAAAGAAACGGACGTAACGAAATCCACGGCAGAGGAACTAGAGTGAGTGTCATTATTCGAAGAATTCTTAGAAAGAAAATTGCACTTGGGAACAGGACTGCACATAGAGCTCAGGTTTGGTTTTATTGAATTCCTTAAAATTAACGTTGATTGTTTTGAATGGTCACACGAGGATATGACAAATATCCCGTCGAAAATAGCGGTGCACAAGCTAAGTCTGGATCCCAACATACCACCGGTACGACAAAAGAAGCGCCTTATTGCCGAGGCCAGGAATAAATTCGTCAAAGAAGATGTAACCCGCTTGCTTAAAATCGGTTCGGTCAGAGAGGTAAGATATCTAGACTGGCTAGCCAATATAGTAGTAGTTCCTAAGAAGAACAATAAATTTTGTATGTGTGTAGTTTATAAAGATATTAATAAGACTTGCCGAAAAGATTCATTTCCGCTGCCAAATATCGATCAAATAATTTATGCCACGACCGAGCACAAACTGATGAGTTTCCTTGATGCTTATTTCGGGAACAACCAAATTAAGATGAACCCGAAAGATCAGGAAAAGACATCATTTATAACAAATTTCGGTACATATTGTTACAATGTAATACCTTTCGGGTTGAAAAACGCCGAAGCTACTTATCAACGACTCGTAAATATGATTTTTGAAAAGCAAATAGGAAAAACCATGGAAGTTTATATAGACGATATACTCGTTAAGTCTTTGAATACAGGTGGACACCTTAAGTATTTGCAAGAAACATTCGATATCTTGAGGAAACATAACATGAAACTTAACCCCAAAAAGTGCGCAGTCGGGGTCAGCTCCGATTAATTCCTGGGGTTTCTGGTCTCACAAAGGGGAATTGAGGTAAACCTCGACAAAATTAAAACCATAGACGACATCCCGTGCTAATTATCAAACGTGAAGGAAGTCCAAAGATTCACGGGAAGGTTGGCAGCTTTGAGCAGGTTCATTTCTCAGTCGTCGAAAAAATTTCATCGCTAGTTTACATTGCTCAAAAAGAAGAATAATTTCGAATGGACGCTGGAGTGCCAGCAGGCTTTGAGGGACCTGAAGAAGTACTTGTCAAGCCCTCCATTGATCTTGAAACCAGAAGAAGGCGAAGCATTGCTAGTCTACCTCGCAGTTTCAGAAGTTGCGGTAAGTGCGATTTTAGTCAAAGAGGATGAAGGTACGCAATTTCCTATTTATTACGTTAGCAAAATTCTATCGGGAGCAGAAACTCGCTACCCATATTTGGAAAAAGTGGCCTTATCTCTCGTAGTCGCCGCTCGGAAGTTGAGGCCCTATTTTCAATGCCCTCAATTGATCTTGAAACCAGAAGAATGCGAAACATTGCTAGTCTACCTCGCGGTTTCAGAAGTTGCGGTAAGTACGGTTTTAGTCTAAGAGGATGAAGGTACGCAATTTCCTATTTATTATGTTAGCAAAATTTTATCGGGAGCAGAAACTCGCTACCCACATTTGAAAAAAGTGGCCTTACCTCTCGTAGTCGCCGCTCGGAAGTTGAGGCCCTATTTTCAATGCCACCCAATAGTTGTGGTGACTACTTTCCCTTTGCGGAACAACCTTCATAAACCCGAGCTCTCAGGCAGACTGGCCAAATGGACCGTCAAATGAGTGAGTTCGACATAGAATATAAACTGAGGACTGCAATTAAGTCACAAGTCTTGGATGACTTCATGGCCGATTTTAGTCCGGTGTCAGTAATGGTGTCAGAATTGACATCAGGGGTTTGGACCTTATTTATGGACGGAGCCTCAAACATAAATGAGTTTGAGCTATAGTTTTAATCACGCATTCGGGGGAAACCTTAAGGCAAGCCATCAATACGATCCCTTTAACTAATAATAAAACAGAGTATGAAGCTTTGATTACAGGGCTCGAATTGGGTCGGGGACTTGATTTCGAGGTTATCGAAATCAAATGTGACTCACATCTAGTGGTAAATCAGGTTTACATGATCTTTGATACCAAAGAAGAACATATGCAACAATAGGTGGTAAAGGTCCAGGCTCTTTTGACACGATTTCGTGAGTGGTCAATCACTCATATCCCGAAAGAGGATAATGCAGAAGTGGATGCATTAGAAAACTTAGGTTCATCAACAAAAATAAAGGGACCGAATTCCGAAATGGTGGTACAACTGATGAGCTCAGTCCTTGATACGGGTGGTTACTATAAGGTGAATTCGGCTAGTTGGTCTAGGACTGGAGAAACGAAATAATCAACTACCTCGAGCACGAAAAGTTGCCCGACGATCCCAAAGCATCACGGGCATTATGCACCAAAGTAGCACGTTATAGCTTCAGGAAAGTCCAATTGTATAGAAAATCTTTCCAAGGCTCGCTAGCCCGGTGTTTAGGAGCGTCATAAGCTAACTATGTCATGAGAGAAATCTACAAAGGGATATGTGGCAATCACTCAGGCGCAGAGTCTTTGGTGCTGAAATTGGTGCGGGTAGGATATTATTGGCCTCGCATGGAACAAGACGCCAAAGATTTCGTACGAAAATGTGATAAATGCCAACGCTATGCATCACTGGTACATCAACCGGTAGAACCCTTACATTCGGTTCTGTCCTCATGGTCACTCATGAAATGAGGGATGGACATCGTCGGACCGCTGCCATCGGCTCCCGGAAAGGTAAGGTTTCTTTTAATTTTGACTGATTATTTTTCTAAATGGGTGGAAGCAGGTTCTTATCAAAAGATCGGAGAACGCAAAGTGGTCGATTTCCAGTGGAAAAATATAATTTGCAGGTTCGGAATACCAAAAGAGATAGCATGCAACAATGGACCATAGTTTATCGGTGAAAAGGTTACAAAGTTCTTCGAAGACTTGAAAATAAAGAGAATCGCATGTCCGTCTTATCATTCGAGCGCCAACGGTCAAGCGGAGTCGATAAACAAAGTGGTCATTCAAAACCTCAAGAAAGGGTTGAAAGGAGCAAAAGGTAAATAGCCCGAATAGTTACACGGAGTTCTATGGGCCTATCGAACAATGGACAAATCAAGTACAGAAGAAACTCCTTTTTCTTCGTATACGGTGTTGTAGCCCTGATTCCGATTGAAGTAGACGAACCCACTTTGAGATATTCTTAGAAAATCGAACAACAAAGCAATGCTAATCAACTTGGAACTGCTCGAGGGGCGCAGGGACTTGGCGCATGTGAGAATAGCATCTCAAAAGTAGAGGATAGAGTGATATTACAATCAAAGAGCCAACTTTTGTTTTTTTAAAGTAGGAGACTTGGTTCTAAGGAAAATAACACAAAATACATGGGAGCTCAACGTGAGAAATCTAGGCCCAACGTGGGAAGGTCCCTACTGGATTTCAGCTGTCAGTGGGAAAAGGTTCATACGAGTTGAAGAGCCAGAATGGGGACAAATTTCCCATCAACTGGAATGTGGCACACATCAAAAGATATTATTGCTAATGAACGACGCTCAAACATGAAGTATGTGCTGCACTCTTTTTCCCTTCGTTCAGATTTTGTCCCAATTGGGATTTTCTGACAAGGTGTTTAACAAGGCAGCGGCAGAAAGCATACTACAAAGACAACAACAATAAGACCTTTGATAGCAAGGCAAACGAACAAGCTTCCACTTGGGGATGATTAGGTAATCTTTGGTTCGATAGCAAATTCCCACCGGGAAGTTAAGTTTGCTACCAAACAGAGGTTACCCGAACGTTCATGGGTACAAACCACCAGAGGACTGTTAGGTATTCTTTCACTCGATAGTATGTATTCCTAAGGGGAAACAAGATATGTTTCTGAGTGAAGGATTACCTAGAAAGTCATTCTTTGCATTCGAACACTGGGGGGGAATGATATGAGTATACGACAACATTGACTGCCACATCAACCGGGAATAAAAATTCGGAAATAAGATGTTTCATTGGGACCGGGACTGGGCAGCCAACCCCATAGAAACAAGTTGTACAATATGGCCACAAGTAATGGCAATTTCTTTTCTGCATAGCAAAATGCTTATGTAATTTCTAAAAATAGAAGGAATAAAATGAAATCCTTTTGCTTTTATCTTGTTTCTTGTCTGAGTGATGAGCTAACTTTGTCATTTGAAAGTTAAACAAGTACTTCAAATGTTAGTGCCATAATGAACATGATATGTCCTCTTCAAGAGCACCATAAACATAAGAGGTCCCTCTCTTATAAAAACCCTACGTTAAAAGGTTGGTTCCAAAGGAATCAATGCCCGAAATCCAAAATGCCATCGGGAAGAAATACACCTGTAGCCACATATGAAAAG
The DNA here is from genome assembly GCA_000715115.1 of Nicotiana otophora. Lineage (NCBI taxonomy): Eukaryota > Viridiplantae > Streptophyta > Magnoliopsida > Solanales > Solanaceae > Nicotiana > Nicotiana otophora. The sequence goes on along the minus strand of AWOL01S0015947.1, from coordinate 50,766 downwards.
GACGCAAAAAGCAAACTTGCGCAAATATTCATAGAAACCCTCATGTTAAAGGGAAACTTGCGCAAATATTCATAAAAACGCGCACGTAAAAGGGATAATACTCGGAACCAAAATGCTTTGAAGAAAAGGCATTCGAAACTACTCATAGTATAGCACGAATTGAACAACATGCGCAGAATGCTTGAGCAAGTGCAAAAGTTAAAGGCTTGTATGGATATTCAAACAAAAGTAAGACTCAAATGACACTTGAACAAAAAAATATGTCTTTATTTACAAGAACGGGCCAAAACATTACAAGTAAAAAATAGGAAAAGAAAGGAAAAGCTAGACTGTAGCGCCTACGGAGTCAGGAGGAAAAGAAGTATCCGCATTGTCGGGAAGGGTAGGTGGTTCCGCCGATGGCTCAACGCTTTCCCCAGTTTTGTCTTCGGCCTCATCGCCTTCCGATCCTTCTTCAGTTTCCGAAAACTCGGAACCGAAATCAGAAGAACCTAGAGCATCAGACTGCGTTGGGAGTCCATTTTTTGCAGCCAACATAAGCTCTCAGGCCTTAGCAATTTCGGCATCAATGTCAAGAATACCATCTTTGGCCTCTTCCAAGGTTTTTCTCTTCATGCTATACATGGAATAAGTTTTTTCAATAATGAGGGAAGCCTCTTAATGTCACCCAAACTCACACCACAAATATAGGTAGTGAGGCAGTCGAAGCAATAATAAAACCTAACGCAAGTCGGGGTCGAATCCTCAAGGAGTTAAAATTGGGATTAGGTATATATTTAGTGTAATTGTATGATATGCCTTATATTACACTTCTACATTCTTGTTTGTTATTTCTACTTCTACTTTAAACAATTTATTGCAATTATAAAACTAGAAGACAATAGTTTTGGTTTTAGTTGTTTTTCAAATGATAAGAGATCTAGGGTCGTGACTTCCACCTAGGTAGTTACCTAATGGGTTGTAAACTCTAGGGAAAGTTTGATTGGTCGGGGTTGTAATATAGCAATCACACGCAATTACCCACTTTATACCTCTCGGTAGTTTGATTGATTTTGCTCAATTTGGCTTTCTCAAGTCCAAATGGGTATTGCACAAAACAAGTGATAAATGCTCAAGTCGGGTCTTACTATCTCTAGATTCAACCCCTTTAAATGGGGCTATCGATTTCTTGAGGTCACCCCAATTTCTTGTTAGCCAAGTTTTCCTAGACTTAGTCTCTCTTTCTCAAATAGAGACTAAGACAATTAGGCATGAATCAATGTTTGCAACCATTAATTCTTGAATTCAAGCAAGAACTAGGCTAAATATCACTAACCCAATCAGAAACAAGTCCTAAATCAAATACCCATTAAATACCCACACTAAGGTTGGGCCACAACCCTAGCTAGAAATTTAGCTACTCATGAAAAATGAAGAAATACAAGAAGAAATTAAGATAGAATGCATAATAATTGATTAGGGAAAGAAAATCTAATATTTAGGAGCTAATCTAGTACAATATTACTCAAAATAGTAAAGAAAAATGGCGCAGGTGCTCAGGTGCTCTCCCAAAACAAAACTTACCCTAAAATTAACAAAAGGTTCTATTTATACTGAGCTAAAAATATCAGACAAAAATGCCCCTGCAGAGGTTGTGCGGCCGCACAATTCTGTGTGCGGTCCGCACTCTGAGCTTAACTGGTCAACTGGCCTTCTGCGGTCACATAAAAGTGGGATGCGGCCGCACTTCATTTAATTGTGCGGACCGCACAATTCTGAGTGCGGCCGCACACTTGAACTTGGACTGGAACATGGCTCTCTGATGCTTCTCTTCTGCGGATCGCGCAATTATGAGTGTGGCCGCACTTGTCATCATGCGGCCGCACAATTATGGTGTGGTCCGCATATCTTCAGCCTGCCCAAAAACTAACTCTCTGAATCTCCTCTTCTGCGGCCGCACAATAATTGTGCGGTCCGCATACTCTGAAGGACATCTGACAGTGATGTTTCATTGTTCTGTGGCCGCACACAGTATTGTGGGGTCCGCACTGTGGGCCTTTTTCCTTGTTTTGTCATTGTCCATTTTTTACTCCTTTATGAGTTGATTTTGACTTCCTTGGCTCATCTATCAATATTCCTGCACGAAAGCACATTTTATTAGTTCCCGGGAATACCTTTAAGCATTTTTTAGCTAAAACACAAGTAAAACAAAGCAAATAAGCGGTCAAAATCCCTACTTATGAACTCCTCCAAACTTAAGCTTTTGCTTGTTCTCAAGCAATTGAGGCAATTCTCACCTCCACTGAAAAAGGGATATTTCAGTTGGCCTAAGGTGAATCAATCACACATCAGTTGGGACCAACAATTACCCACAACACGTATGAATTATCAAAAATGTAATGATTTGACTTTTTGAGTACAATAGTTCCAATGTGATACTAGAGCATCAAAAGTTGACTTTATTCATCAAGTAAGCTCACTCTTTCATGTAGGTCATTGTGGATCCCAAGCCCATCCTCCTCTATTCTCCATTAGCATATCTCACTTTAGAATATAACACTCGATGCAAAGATTGTGAAAAGTTCGCTCATCCCTCTCAAAAGAATGACACAAGTCCGACTCTAAGTACCATAAGCTTGCCCCTTATGTAAATCACCATTAATGTAAGCTCACTCAACTTGAAATCAAGTAAGGCTTTTGCGGGATGTAATGAAGGATTTTGGACTAAGGTAAGACTTGTTGGAATAGAATGGTTTCATCTTTCCTTAAGCACTCCATGTTTTCATTTTTCTTTTTGGTTCATGCTTTGTCGACTCTTTGAGTCAATTCCTTTTTCCTCGGGGGAACTAGAGACACGTAATGTCACTCTTTCTTGGTGATGACATTAATTTTTCTCCTTTTCTATTTACTCCACGTCTTTCATCATTGTTTTCTTTGAATTCCTTCAACTTTCTACCTTATTCACTTTCTTTTTCGCATTTTTCTTTTTGTTCTTTCTTTATTTTCTTTGCCTTCTTTTTTCTTCCTTTCTTTCTCTTCTTTGTGAGTTCGAGTCACCCCAAGAGCAAGGTGGGGAGTTCTTGGAGGGAAGGATGCCGAGGGTCATTTTGGAAACAGCCTCTCTACCCCAGGGTAGGGGTAAGGTCTGCGTACACACTACCCTCCCCAGACCCCACTAGTGGGATTATACTGGGTTGTTGTTGTTGTTGTTGTCTTTCTCTTCTTTGTACCTTTTATCACTTTCAAACTCCTCGTCTCTCCCCCAAACTTATGTTTTTTCCAATTGTTTCTCAATAATGCTAAGGATAGATTGGGTGCCAAGAGAGGGTCATTACAAAACGGATAAAGGCTTGTAATGTGGTTATTAAAAGTGTAATGACCCGACCGGTCATTTTGAATATTATAACCCTGTTCCCCCATTTACTGCTCAATTTATGTCTTGCAATTGATTTATGACTTATCGGGTTAGTTGGTTACGGTCCGGAAGAAACTCGGAGTGAAATGAGACACCTAGTCTCATAATTAAATTTTTAAGTTACAAAGGTGGACCGAATATGGACCTATGTATAAATGACCTCTGATTTGTATTTTGATGATTTCAATAGCTCTGTATGATGATTTGGGCTTAGGAGCGTGTCCGAAATATTATTTGGAGGTCCGTAGAGGAATTAGGCTTGAAATGCCGAAAGTTTAATTTATGAGAAGTTTGACCGGGGCGTTGACTTTTTGATATCGGGGTCGGAATTAGATTCTGAAAAATTAAAATACCTTTGTTATGTCATTTATGACTTGTGTGCAAAATTTGAGGTCAATCGAACGTGATTTGATAGGTTTCGGAGTCGTTTGTATAAATTAGAAATTTCAAAGTTCCTTAGGCTTGAATTGGGGTGTAATTCAAGGTTTTAGCGTTGTTTTAGGTGATTTGAGGGTTCGACTAAGTTTATATGATGTTTTAGGACTTGTTGCTATATTTGGTTGAGGTCCCGAGGGGCTCAGGTGAGTTTCGGATGGTTAGCGGGATGGATTATGGACTTGGAACTCTGTTGGAATTTTTCTGATGCACCATCTGGTTTCCTTCATCGCGTTCGTGAGTGGAGCCTCACATTCGCGAAGAGGAACTGAGAGGCTGGCAATATTTGCTCTTCGCGTTCGTGAAGGGTGGACTGGGTGTGCATCGCGAACGCGAGGGGTGTTACGCGTTCGCGAGGAAGAAAGGAAGCAGCTGAGGACCCCAGGCAATTGGTCTACGCGTTCGCGTAGGGGGTGTCACGTTCGTGTAGTGAGAGGGAACGAAGAATAGCGTTCATGATGGGTTGAATGCGATCGCGTAGAAGGCATTGTGGGAGAGAAATTTTGTGCTTCGCGAACACGAGGGTGATGTCGTGTTCGCGAAGGTGGAATTTGAACGGGAATTATTTTGGAGCTCGGATTAAGGCGATTTTTGGGTGATATTTAGAGGAAACAACGGGGTAAGTGTTCTTAACTCAATATTGGTTAAATTACCCGAATTCATGGTTGTTTTTATCATTTAATTGGTGAATTGAATTGGGAAAGTTTGAAAACCTTCTTGGTTTAAATTGAAGATTTGAGGTTCGAGTTCGGGTCAGATTTTGGTAAAATTGGTATGGTTAGACTCGTGGTTGAATGGGCTTCCATATTTTGTAACTTTTGTTGAGTTTCGTGACGTGAGCCCCACGGGCAATTTTTGAGCTAATTTTCGGATTTTTATGGAAAATTATTATTTTCTTATGAAAGTAATTCCAATGAATTTTATTGATTGAAATGAATTATTTATGGCCAGAATCGAGGCGTTTGGAGACCAATTCACGAGGAAAGGACATTGCAGAATGAGAATTTCACGGCTTGAAATAAGTAACAATTTTAAATCTGGTCCTGAGGGTATTAAACCCCGAATTTTGGTATCATGTGATTATTTTGGAGGTGATGCACATGCTAGGTGACGGGCATGTGGGATTGCACCGAGAGCATTGTGACCTGGTCGGTCCCAGGAAACTGTAAAGTTGAATAATTTGTTAATAGCTATATGCTCTCTATGTGTTGATAAAATTTGATTGTAAATCATGTTAGAAATCATGCTTAGGCTATGTGATAGTATTGTTGGGACCCGCAGAGGTCGCGTACTTGTTGAATTGCCTGCTAAATACTATATGTACTCAGTCTCAGTTTTTACTTGTACATTTTATCTCAGTTTTTGTTGTTATTATTGATACATCATATCATTGTTGTTTGGGCTGATTTAATGATTATTAGGAGCTCGAGAGACTGGAAGGATTTATGACTGAGTGAGGCCGAGGGCCTGATTGTGAAATATTCATACTATAGCGCGTGAGTTGTCCGTGCAGCATGTGAGTTGGTCGTGCAGATTCTTATATTATACTATAGCACGTGAGTTTGCAGTGCGGATCCTTATATTATACTATAGCACGTGAGTTGGCTGTGTGGATCTAGATAGTTATATTATGGCACGTGAGTTGTCCGTGCAGCACGTGAGTTGTCCGTACAGATTATAACGCTTGGGCTGTAGGAGCCCCTCCGGAGTCTGTACACCCCCAATGAGCGCGGGTACCCGTTGAGAGTGAGTGATGAGGGCTAGGAGCCCAGGGAGTCATGATGGTTGGGAGCCCAGTGAGAGATTGTTGTCCTAAGAGATTGTACCTGATTTCCATTTGTTGTTGCACTTAGTTGCTATCCGTCATTGTTGTGAAATCTCTGAAAGATTTTGATATACGGATTACATGAACAGGAACTGTATAAAAATTGATTTGACATTAAATTGCCAAATTTGATAGCATGTCTATTCTTTGCTGGAATTACTGGAAATGAACCATAACTATGTAGCTCGTTACTATCTTCAGTTCCTTATTTATTATTGTTACTTGCTGAGTTGGTTATACTCATACTACACCCTGCACTTCGTGTGCATATCTAGGTGTTCCCGGATATAGAGGGTGTTGATCCTTTCGCGTGGTTGATTTTCAGGAGATTTTGAGGTAGCTGATATGCTCCACAGACCTTGTCTCTCCTTCTCTATCTCCTTGTTTACTGTATTTGGTCTCAGACTATTATAGATCATATATTTCCAGACTTGTAATCATGTTAGATGCTCATGTACTCAGTGACACCATGTTTTAGGAAGTGTTCGTATCTGTATTTGTGGGATTAAGTATTGTATTTAAAATATTACATTTTCAGACTTAAAGAGAATTTGTGGTTCATTGAGATTTCGGCTTGCCTAGTATTGAGATAGGCGTCATCACGACGGGTTAGGAATTTGGGTCGTGATAAGTTGGTATCAGAGCATAGCTTACGTAGGTCTCACGAGTCATGAGCAGGTTTAGTAGAGTCTTATGGATCGGTACGGAGACGTCTATACTTATCTTCGAGAGGCTGCAGAACCCTTAGAAAAATTTCACTTTCTTGTATTCAGTAGTGCGAATTTGTTGATTCGGGAAAACTAAATTTTTGCTATTCTATTCTCTCACAGATAATGAGGACACGTACCATCGGATCGGACGATCAGCCACCAGTGCCACCAGTTAGGGCCACGAGAGGCCAGGGCCGTGGTAGAGGCCGGAGTCGAGGTGTAGCTCGTACCACAGTTGAAACAGCGCCTGTAGTACCGCTAGTTATTCCAGCTCAGGAGCAAATTCCAGATATAGTTGAGCCGATAGGATCCGCTCAGGCACCAGTTGTGCCCATTGAGATTGCAGCCATTCAGGAGACTTTGGCTTCTATATTGGCAGCCTACACTGGTCTTGCTCAAGTGGTTTCGGCTCAGGCCGCACCTGCCACTTCTCAGGCTGGGGGAGGTACGCACACCCCTGTTGCCCGTACTCCAGATCAAGTAGTACAGGGACTTCAGATACCGGGAGCGCTACCAGTCCAGCCAGCTATAGCTGCTCAGGCCCCGGTAGTTCCTGTTATGGTAGATAATGAGCAGAGGAGACTTGAGAGATTTAAGAGGCTTCGACCTCCAATTTTGCGGTACTGAGTCAGATGATGCTCATGATTTTCTGGATAGGTGCCAACGGATGCTTCGAACAGCAGGTATTCTGGAGACCAGTGGGGTCTCATTCACTACTTTTCAGTTTTCTGAGGCTACACTCAGATGGTGGGAGACAGACGAGAGGCGTAGTCCTGTTGGCACAGCACCCCTTACTCGGCATCAGTTCTCCGTGGTCTTTTTGGAGAAGTTTGTACCTCAGTCCCGCAGAGAAGATCTACACAGACAGTTTGAGTAGCTTCACCAGTGTGATATGTCTGTGATGCGGTACGAGCTAACATTTTCTGAGTTGGCTCGTCACGCAGTATAGTTGGTTCCCACTGATAGGGAGAGGATTAGGAGATTCATTGATAGCCTCACATATCAGCTGTGGTTACTTATGACTAGGGAGAGAGTATCTGTTGCTACTTTTGATGAGGTAGTGGACATTGCTCGGCAGATAGAGATGGTCCATAGCCAGGAACGTGGACAGAGAGAGGCTAAGAGGCCTCGTGGTCCGAGTGATTACAATGGTGTTCCTTCAGGGGGTCAGTTTCACCTAGGTATGGGTCGTTCTTACAGACACGCTCAGACGGGTCATCCAACTCATCGTGGTAAATCTACTAGCCATGGTTCTTACAGTGATCACTCAGGCCAGCCCTTATTCAGTGCACTACCAGCGTAGAGTTCTCATCATGCCTCATCCGCACAGGCTTCTGTAGGTCATTCCTCGGGTTATCAGGAGTAGTAGTTCCGTCAGAGGAGGGGTTGTTTCGAGTGCGGAGAATTTGGTCATTTCAAGAGAGAGTGTTCTAGGCTGTTGAGTGGGGCTTCACAGCAGAGTTCTCGACCGACGACACCAACACCATCAGTTACACCAACCGCCCAACCATCTTGGGGTGGGGGTCAGGCAGCTAGAGGTCGCCCAAGAGGGGGAGGCTGATCAGGTGGCGGGCAGGATCGATTCTATGCTTTTCCTGCCAGGCTAGATGCAGTTGCCTCCGACGCAGTGATCACAGGTATTGTTTTAGTGTGCCACAGGGAGACTTCTATATTATTTGACCGCGGTTCCACTTATTCATATGTATCATCATATTTTTCTCATTATATGGATATGCCTTGTGAGTCCTTAGTTTCAACTGTTTGTGTATCTACACCGGTGGGCGATATTATTACTCTGGATCGTGTGTATCGGTCGTGTGTGGTAACTATTGGGGAACTGGATACTAGAGTTGATCTATTATTACTCGGTATGGTTGATTTCGATGTAATGGTATGGATTGGTTGTCTCCATGTCATGATATTCTGGACTGTCAAGCAAAAATCATGATGTTGTCGATGCCGGGGTTGCCAAAGGTTGAATGGAAGGGTTCTCTAGATCTTGTTCCTAGTAGGGTAATTTCTTATTTGAAGGCCCAACGTTTGGTTGGAAAGGGATGCTTGTCATATTTGGCCTTTGTGAGAGATGTTGATGCAGATACTCCTATTATTGATTCAGTACCGGTCGTGCGAGATTTTCCGGATGTATTTCCTGCAGACTCGTTGGGTATGCCACCCGACAGGGATATTGATTTTGGTATTGACTTGGTGCAGGGCACTCAGCCTATTTCTATTCCTCCGTATCGTATGGCACCAGTTAAGTTAAAAGAATTGAAAGAGCAACTTCAGGAACCCCTTGAAAAGGGGTTTATTAGACCTAGTGTGTCGCCTTGGGGTGCACCGGTTCTGTTTGTGAAAAAGAAAGATGGTACTATGCGGATGTGCATTGATTATAGGCAGTTGAACAAAGTTACAATCAAGAATAAATATCCATTGCCACGTATTGATGATTTATTTGACCAGCTTCAGGGAGCGAGGGAGTTCTCCAAAATCGATTTGAGGTCTAAGTATCACCAATTAAAAATTCGGGACTCGGATATTCTAAAGATGGCATTCAGGACTCGTTATGGCCACTATGAATTTCTTGTGATGTCTTTTGGACTAACCAATGCCCCAGCCGCATTTATACATTTGATGAATAGTGTATTTCAGCCATATCTTGATTTATTTATCGTGGTATTCATTGATAATATTCTGGTGTACTCACGTAGCCAGGAGGAGCATGCATAACACTTGGGTATTGTATTACAAAGGCGGAGAGAGGAGAAACTTTATGCCAAATTCTCTAAGTGTGAGTTCTGGCTTAGTTCGGTGGCATTCTTGGGATATATAATGTCCAGTGAAGGTATTAAGGTGGATTCGAAGAAAATAGAGGCTGTTCAAAATTGGCCCAAACCACCCTCAGTTACTGAGATTCAGAGTTTTCTTGGCTTGGCCGGTTATTATCTTCGTTTCGTGGAGGGTTTCTCGTCTATTGCATCGCCTATGACTAAATTGACCCAGAAAAGTGCTCCGTTCAGGTGGTCGGATGAATGTGAAGAGAGCTTTCAGAAGCTCAAGACAGCTTTGACTACAGCTCCAGTATTGTTATTGCCTACAGGTTCAGAGTCTTATACTGTGTATTGTGACGCGTCGCGGATTGGTCTCGGTGCAGTACTTATGCAAGACGGTAGGGTGATTGCCTATGCGTCCAGACAATTAAAGGTACATGAGAAGAATTATCATGTCCACGATCTTGAGTTAGCAACTATTGTTCATGCCTTGAAAATTTGGCGGCATTACTTGTACGGTATACAGTGTGAGGTATATACCGATCATCGGAGTCTATAATATTTCTTTAAACAAAAGGATCTTAACTTGTGGTAGCGAAGGTGGTTGGAGTTTCTTAAGGATTATGATATCACTATTCCCTATCATCCTGGAAAGGCCAATGTGGTGGCCGATGCCTTGAGTCGTAAGGCAGAGAGTTTGGGCAGCTTAGCATATTTACTGGTAGCAGAGAGGCCTTTAGCCTTGAAGGTTCAGGCCTTGGCTAATCAGTTTGTTAGATTGGATGTTTTCGAGCCGAATCAAGTTTTGGCCTGTGTGGTTTCTCGGTCTTCCTTATATGGTCGCATCAGAGAGCGCCAGTATGATGATTCACATCTGCTTATCTTTAAGGACACGGTTCAGCACGGTGATGCCAAGGAAGTCACTATTGGATATGACGGTGTATTATAGATACAGGGCAGGCTATGTGTACCTAATATAGATGGTTTGCGTGAACTTATTCTCCAGGAAGCTCACAGTTCGCGGTAATCTATTCATCCAGGCACCGCAAAAATATATCAGGATTTGAGGCAGCACTATTGGTGGAGGCGGATGAATAAAGACATAGTTGGGTTTGTATCTCGGTATTTAAATTGTCAACAGATAAAGTACGAGCATCAGAGACTGGACGGATTGCTTCAGAGACTTGAAATTCCGGAGTGAAAATGGGAGCGTATTACCATGGATTTCGTAGTTGGGCTCCCACGGACCTTGAGAAAGTTTGATGTTGTTTGGGTGATTGTAGATCGGCTGACCAAGTCTACACATTTTATCCCAGTTGGTACTAATTATACTTCGGAGCGGTTGGCTGGGATTTATATTCGCGAGATTGTTTGCCTACATGGTGTGCCGGTGTCCATTATTTCAGATCGGGGACCGAAGTTTACCTCACAGTTTTGGAGGGCAGTACAGTAAGAACTGGGCACACAGGTTCAGTTGGTTACAACATTTCACCCTCAGACGGACGGACAGTTCGAGCACACTATTTAGATATTGGAGGATATACTACGCGCTTGTGTCATTGATTTTGAGGGTTCTTGGGATCAATTTTTGCCACTCGCGGAATTTGCTTACAATAATAGCTACCAGTCAAGTATTTAGATGGCTCTGTATGAATCTTTATATGGGAGACGGTGTTGGTCTCCGGTGGGTTGGTTTGAGCCGGGTGAGGTTAGGCTATTGGGTACTGACTTGGTTCAGGATGCTTTAGAGAAGGTCAAAGTGATTCAGGAACGGCTTCACACAGCACAGTCTAGCCAGAAGAGTTATGCCGACAAGATGGTTCGTGATGTTGTTCACATGGTTGGGGAGAAGGTTCTGCTCAATATTTCACCCATGAAGGGTGTGTTGAGGTTCGAGGAAAAAGGGCAAGTTGAGCCCTCGGTATATTGGGCCTTTTGAGATACTTAAGAAAATTGGGGAGGTGGCTTATGAACTTGCTTTGCCACCTAGTCTATCAGGTGTTCATCCAGTGTTTCATATATCCATGCTCCGAAAGTATGTCGGGGATCCGTCTCACATTCTGGATTTCAGTACAGTACAGCTGGACGGTAATTTGACTTATGATGTGGAGCCGGTGGCTATTTTAGACATGCAGGTTCGAAAGCTGAGGTCAAAGAACATAACATCAGTGAAGGCGCAGTAGAGAGGCCAGCCAGTCGGACAAGCTACTTGGGAGACTGAGCAGGAGATGCGGAACAAATATTCACACTTATTTGAGACTTCAGGTATTATTCTAAACCCATTCGAGAACGAATGTTTGTTTAAGAGAGGGAGAATGTAACGACCCAGTCGGTCATTTTTAATATTATAACCATGTTCCCCCACTTACTGCTCAATTTATGTCTTGCAATTGATTTATGACTTATCGGGTTAGTTGGTTCGGGTTCGGAAGGAACTCGGAGTGAAATGAGATACTTAGTCTCATAATTAAAAATTTAAGTTAGAAAAGTGGACCGGATATGGACCTATGTGTAAACGACCTCGGATTTATATTTTGATGATTCCAATAGCTCCGTATGGTGATTTTGAGCTTAGGAGCGTGTCCGGAATATTATTTGGAGGTCCGTAGAGGAATTAGACTTGAAATGCCGAAAGTTTAATTTTTGAGAAGATTGATCGGGGGGTTGACTTTTTGATATCAGGGTCGGAATCTGATTCTGAAAAATTGGAATACCTCTATTATGTCATTTATGACTTGTGTGCAAAATTTGATGTCAATCGGACGTGATTTGATAGGTTCCTAAGTCGTTTGTAGAAATTAGAAATTTTAAAGTTCATTAGGCTTGAATTGGGGTGCAATTCATGGTTTTAGCGTTATTTTAGGTGATTTGAGGGTACGCCTAAGTTCGTATGATGTTTTAGTACTTGTTGGTATATTTGGTTGAGGTCCCGAGGGGCTCGGGTGAGTTTCGTATGGTTAAAGGGATGGATTATGGACTTGAAACTCTGCTGGAATTTGTCTAACGCACCATATGGTTTCCTTCACCGCATTCGTGAGTGGAGCCTCACGTTCGCAAAGAGGAACTGAGAGGCTGGCAATATTTGCTCTTCACGTTCGCGAAGAGAAGAACGCGTTCGCGAAGGGTAGACTGGTTGTGCATCGCGAACGCGAGAGGTGTTACGTATTCGCGAAGAAGAAAGGAAGCAGCTGAGGACGCCAAGCAATTGGTCTACGCATTCGCGCAGGGGGTGTCGCGTTCGCGTAGTGAGAGGGAACGAAGCATCGCGTTCGCGATGGGTTGAAGGCGTTCGCGTAGAAGGCATTTAGTGCTTTGCGAACGCGAGGGTGATGTCGCGTTTGCGAAGGAGGAATTTGGACGGGAATTATTTTTTGCTTCGCGAACGCGAGGCACTGACCGCGTTCGTGAAGAAGAAAAGCCTCGGCAGTGAGTTTATGTTCTGAAAATGGGATTTCGTCCTATTTTCAGTTTTTGACGATTTGGAGCTCGGATTGAGGCGATTGTTGGGTGATTTTCAGAGGAAACAATGGAGAAAGGGTTCTTAACTCAATATTGGTTAAATTACCTGAATCCATGGTTGTTTTTATTATTTAATTGATGTATTGAGTTGGGAAAGTTTGAAAATCCTCTTGATTTAAATTGATGATTTGAGGGTCGAGTTGGGGTCGAATTTTGGTAAAATTGGTATGTTAGACTCGTGGTTGAATGGGATTCCAGATTTTGTAACTTTTTTCAAGTTCTGAGATGTGGGCCCCACGGGCGATTTTTGAGCTAATTTTTGAATTTTTATGGAAAATTATTATTTTCTTATGGGGTTAATTCCAATGAATTTTATTGACTGAAACGAATTATTTATGGCTAGATTCGAGGCGTTTGGAGACCAATTCACGAGGAAAGGACATTGCAGAATGAGAATTTCACGGCTTGAAGTAACAGTTTTAAATCTGGTCCTGAGGGTATTAAATCCCGGATTTTGGTATCATATGATTATTTTGGAGGTGACGCACATGCTAGGTGACGGGAGTCTGGGCGTGCACCGAGAGGATTGTGACTTGGTCCGTCCCAGGAAACTATAAAGTTGAATAATTTGTTGTTAGCTATATGATCTCTATGTGTTGATAAAAATTTGATTGTAAATTATGTTAGAAATCATGCTTTGGCTATGTGATAGTATTGTTGGGACCCACATAGGTTGCGTACTTGTTGAATTGCCTGCTAAATGCTATATGTACTCAGTCTTAGGTTTTACTTGCACATTTTATCTCAGTCTCTGTTGTTATTATTGATGCATCATATCATTATTGTTTAGGCTGATTTCATAATTATTAAGAGCCCGAGAGACTGGAAGGATTTATGACTGAGTGAGGCGAGGGCCTGATTGTGAAATATTGATATTATAATACGTGAGTTGTCCGTGCAGCACGTGAGTTGGCCGTGCAGATTCTTATATTATACTACAACATGTGAGTTGGCCGTGCAGCACGTGAGTTGGTCGTGAGGATCCTTATATTATACTATAGCACATGAGTTGGCTGTGCAGATCCTTATATTATACTATAGCACGTGAGTTGGCCGTGTGGATCCAGATAGTTATATTATGGCACATGAGTTGTCCGTACAGCATGTGAGTTATCCGTATAGATTATAGCGCTTGGGCTGTAGGAGCCCCTCCGGAGTCTGTACACCCCCAATGAGTGCGGGTACCCGTTGAGAGTGAGTGATGAGGGCTAAGAGCCCAGGGAGTCATGATGGTTGGGAGCCCAGTGAGAGATTGTTGTCCTAAGAGATTGTACCTGATTTCCATTTGTTGTTGCACTTAGTTGCTATCTGTCATTGTTGTGAAATCTCTGAAAGATTTTGATATACGGATTACATGAACATGAACTATATAAAAATTGATTTGACATTAAATTGCCAAATTTAATAGCATGTCTATTCTTTGCTGGAATTACTGTAAATGAACCATAACTATGTAGCTCGTTACTATCTTCAGTTCCTTATTTATTATTGTTACTTGCTGAGTTGGTTGTACTCATACTACACCCTGCACTTCGTTTGCAGATCCAGGTGTTCCCGGACATAGCGGGTGTTGATCCTTTCGCGTGGTTGATTTTTAGGAGATTTTGAGGTAGCTGCCGTGCTCCGCAGACCTTGTCTCTCCTTCTTTATCTCCTTGTTTACTGTATTTGGTCTCAGACTATTATAGACCATATTTTTCCAGACTTGTAATCATATTAGATGCTCATGTACTTAGTGACACCAGGTTTTGGGAAGTGTTCATATCAGTATTTGTGGGATTATGTATTGTATTTAAAATATTACATTTTCAGACTTAAGAGAATTTGTGGCTCATTGAGATTTCGGCTTGCCTAGTATTGAGATAGGCGCCATCACGACGGGTTAGGTTTTTGGGTCGTGACAGAAAGAAAAAGAAAAAGAGGCTTAGGCTCAAATGGGTTGACTAGGGATATCACATTGGTAGGCTATAGAATATTTCAAACTTCAAATCGGATCAAAGAGAGCCTACAAACATTTCTCAAGCCAAGCTACACTTAGAATTTCGCCTAGAAAGACATTCGGGGTAAGTTCTAGGCTATTAGCATGGGAAATTAGACTTGCAATTTAATACCTCCCCTTTCACACTGTTGGATTGCTAAAGAGAGGGGAGTCAAGGGCCTAAAACAACCCTAGTTAAGATTGAGAATCACAAATGGCTCGATTGAACCACTCGATGACTGTTTAAGTCAACACAAGAGTCAAAAGGTCACAACTAGAGCTATTTTATGCCAACAACTTTGTTTTTAACCATAAGGTCGGAGGTAAATGTGTTGATACCAAGTGAAGAATTCTTGCGACCCTTTTATTCATTACTACTATATTTGCCTAAACATAAAAGAAAACGGACTTAATCCCTTAAGAAGGTTGTCACTCCATCCATCATTGGGAAGAGCCACCCGGTTCACACAAAATCCACCTTTGGAAAGAACCGTGGCATTAAGAAAATCAAAGGCTTATTAATCACTCAAACGTAAAAAGAAGCTAACAAATCAAAAAACAACTACTAAAGTAAATAAAAAGTTTTACTACTAAGAAAGACAAAGTAAAGAAGCTACGAAATAAACTACGGAAAGCAAGATAAATGAATATACAAACTGAAGTAAAAATATACATAAGGGAGACTGAATATATACATACCGAAGAGAAAATAAAGATAAAGGGGAAAAAATAGTATAAGAGTTATTACAGGCCACATGTCAATGTCAATCAATCAAAATAGAGCCCCCCCCCCCCCCCC